>JBBDHI010000017.1:5822008-5835040 GCA_037177115.1 Craterocephalus stercusmuscarum
CATCCATCCATCCATCCATCCATCCATCCATCCATCCATCCATCCATCCATCCATCCATCCATCCATCTATTCATCCGTCCGTCCATCTGTCCATTATTTCATCCATCTATCCATCCATCCATTGTATCTATCCATTTATTTCAAGCAGTGGGCTAATCCCAGTGACCATCAGGAAAGAGACAGCGGACACACTGGACAGCTGTCATAAAGCCACTGCAGAAAGACAAAAAAGCACTAACACTCACTCCAAGGGAGAAGTTTAAAACCTAGCATCAAGTATTTTAATTCTGCAATATGGGGGGAAAAAATCGACATAACAATTTGAATCATTTAAAAACTTTTTTTCAATTTTACATGTCGGGACTTCAAAAAGTTTGAGCAAAGTACTTTAAGTTGCATAAATTCAGTACTCTTATTAAACCGCTGGCAAATCTTTTAGCTAATTTTCTCCAATTATATATCCAATTATTATAAAAAAATTAAACTTTTTCTTTGTTTTATTTATTTTTAAGCCATTTGTTTTTAGGTGGGGCTCTTAAGCTTCACCTTTTAAGCTGTACAAGTCACATTAAAGTCTCTGAAAGGACAGTGAAAGGCTTGGCAGGATGAGGGGGTCGCGTTTGCTTTCTTCATTCATCTCATGACTCCATCTTCGTCAGCCTGATGAATCCTAATGAAGCAGCAATCTGTCACATTTACTCCACAATGAGGGTAACTGGCAAACTTTCTCTAGAAAATGAAACTATTATCTTCAACTAGACACGCACGGGGCTCAATCTAAATAAATAAAGTCACACTTATCTAGTGGGCAGCGTGATTACTGTAGCCAAAGCTGACATCCAAATTGACTGTCTTATCATGCTGAAGTGATTTCAGCAGAGTGGAGACTAAAGATGAAAGTAAAATGATCTTTAAATAGTAGTTAATGATGGTTGCTCGATAAGTTGCTCTACAACACTTTTGGTCAATGAAGCATGCATTCACTAGATTGCCTATTTAAATGTATCAGATAAACCTGAGTGGTCTTTAAATTGTTCACAAGTTATGTTTTCTTCTGTAGAAGGTGATGACTTTTTGGCCTCCTCAGGTTCTCGCACATTAAATTTGCTTCAATAAAATCACGCTGAGCTGTAAAGATGCTTTTACTGACCCTGTGGTGTGCGGTAAAGTAATATCTCGCATCATCCTAACAGTTTCAAAGATGCATCATCCCGAAACGTGAGTGTCTTTTCATGAACGGCGCGTTTGGATGTTGACCACTCGTCTAATAATTGAAAACGGGCCTTGGAGTAATATATCAGGAGAAAGCTTTTACTTCCTCGTGCAGAAGCCTATGAATTGAATTTGCTGTGCTCTCCCACGACAAAGCCTTTCAGGTGGGAGCTCCTGCTGTGGAAAATGTCAAAGCTATTTTCCTCTTTACTAGTCAATGCGATGCTTGTTTAATAGTAATTGGAATCTTATCCTGCTGTTTGCTCATCATTTCCTGTGCCTAGTTATTCCACAACTCAACTCCATTTAAGTTTTTAATAACATTTTAGAATAGTTCCCGTTGAGGTAAACACAATCTGATTACCTTGATGGATTGAAAATGTATGTCTGACTGTGGTTTATTTGATTTATTTATTCAAGGGACCTCAAATGGAGGGACTTAAACTGAGGCAAACAAACCGGTTCCATATCTTTTCCAAGAGCGCAGACGTTTACAGAAACTGAGATTTTAGTATTTTGTTAGCCTCGGCACTTCTCTGTTCCCCCGCTTTAGAAACGCCGCAAATGGAAATACCGCCGGCCAGATTTGATTTGTTTGTTCAAGAGGATTTCTTTGTCAGCACGTTATTTTTCTGTAACGTATAGAGAGGGTCAGGTCATTCCACACAACGTCTCCGCCTCTTTAAGAGGAAAAATAGTGTCCCCCGCAGTGGACAGTATCTGTGATAGTTTTGGATTTCTCTCTCTCCATAAGCCTCTCATTGTGCTGCAGGACCTGCTTTGTACAAGTGCTTGCCAGCTGCTTACTAAATGAGGTTATAGTGTTTCCCTATCAACTGTAAATTTCAATAATTTGTTGGAGGGGCCTCTCACCGTCAGTTTTTATCATATTATCAATGACGACTCAATTTTCCTCTGCCACTCCATCTCAAACACTGACCCCTGGCCCTATTACAGTCCTGTAATGAAGTGCAATGGAGTGGTAATTGGTCCACATTATACCAGATCAGGTAACAGTAGACTTATTTTCTTATCACAATGAGCCCTGCTGGTGACTCTCAATGAGAAACCAAACACACTTCCTTTCTTATGCAGGCTATCGTCCAAATAACATTTCAGCTCCAGACCCTTTCCCCATTTCAGTTTTCCATTTCAAGATTGCACCCCATGTCCTCGGATTGTGCTTTGTTTCTGGTTTCCTCCACTTTAAACGTCTCCCAAACAACCTCCGAGGTATAGAGCAGATATGAGGTAGTGTTTTCCCAGAATGGGGAAGTACAGTAAGCGAGTTGGTAACGTGACCACTGAGTCGGAAATATTAGACGGGCAGCGCTGCCTCCACCCTCCCATCACAGCTTCCTGTCCTGGAGTTCTCGGCAACATCAGGTTTAATATTTTTTCATGTTTTCTATAATTACACTTCCCTCTATGTGCGCAGCAAATTTCAGGAGCTCATGAACTAGTTTCAGAGTGAAAAAACGCATTGCCATCACTGTTATTGTTGAAATTACCTTCATGTCGATGCAAAGTTTCCTCCCGGGAGGCATGAAGATGTTCCTGAAATCAAATGCGGTTTGCTAAATTGGTACAAATCCATTTACCTGCGTGCATCGCAGCAATTTTATGTCTCTCTGCTACAAAAGACACTTCATAACTGAGTAATACTAAGTTAACTTAAAGTGTAAACGTACTTCTGCCCAAGGATTAAATGGAATGTGAAACCTTGTCAAACAGTCCGGCTTAGATCTCCGGTAGTTTTGGATCAAACTGAAAGAAACCAAAACCAGTGGACGGCTGGGTCAGTGGTGAGCCGTCCTACCAGCAGAAAAGTGACTAATCCGGTGCCAGTATTACAGGATAACACAGAGCTAGTCGGCGTCTGAACTTTTGTGCTTCGCCGGGCAGGATGTCAGACCTCTGTTGTGGCTGACGCTCTCCCCCAAGTAGAGTCGCTGTGTGTGCTGAAAACACACGGAGCACTAAAAAGGCAGGATATTGGATAACAAGGTTAAAATATAGGAGCAAAAATATTCCCTTATTAAACTCAGGCTGCAGGGATTTGATTTGAGCCACCTAATAGATAGTGGTTTAAGGGAGCCCAAACAAAAGGTAACGGGCCGGTCATGCTTATGGTAGCTAATGGCAGATTTAGAAGAAATTAGGGGATTCTTTTTCTACAGGAAATTGTACTTAAAGGCAGGTCATGGATCACCCGGCTCTTCACAGGCAGCTTCAGAAGTCAGGGAGTGAACTTTTGTTGCAGCCATTACAAGGTGTGCATCGTGGATAGGGGTTAAAGCGCTTGTGTTAGTGGAGGAAGGCAGAGATGTGTAAATTGATTTTGTGGCGGAATTTTTCAGGCAGGTGTATGAACTCATGTCCTGAGATAAATAAATAAATAAACACTCAGAAAAAATTTCTAGTCACTGAAACGACACACTGTCGGGGTAGTGCTTTTTTTTTTTTTTCTTTTTGACAGCAGTGGTTAAAAGCTGTGGTGGGAGCTGTTTACTGGGCTGCAATGAAATGAATCCTCATCCAGTGATTTGCATCATTCATCTTGCCTGCATTTACCAGAACTTAGCTCAGTTTATTATAAGTTCGAGTGGAAAGGAAAATGCATGGCAAGAAGAGCGTTTAACACTTTTCATTCAGGTTGCAAAGCTGTGTGGTGGTTAAGAGTGTTCCGGCTCTGATTCACACTTTGGGTTTGCATCTTCTTCACACACTCGCACGCACGTGTTTGGGTGCTGTAGCTTCCTTCCACCATCCACAAAAACATACATGCTTCGTTAATTAGTGCTTAGGAGTGTTTGACCGTGCTTGCTAGTTTGTCTCAATTGTCTGCATGTCAGCCTTGCGATGGACTGACCCGTCCAGGGGTCACCCTGTTGACAGCTGGGATGGGGTCCAGCCCCACCACGACCTTCAACAGGATAAAGTGGGTATAGAAAACAGATGCATGGTATTTGCATGACTAACAGCTTAAATATGTTTGAGGGGGGAAAGTTGAGCTCTTTAATCTGTCTGGTCCAAAAGCGAACATTTTATTTTCCTACTGACAACGTCGGTACATAGTCATTTTAATTCAGTACTAAGACGCCTTACTGTACATTGTTGTATTATTAGGTTTGTTCTGTTCCCTGTTGCATAGATTTTCATAAAAATCACAATATATTGTGAAAAATTCTACCAAATATAAATGCACAGAACGTAAATATGGGCTGTTTAAATATTTTGCTTTATCTTTGTGAGTCAGTATATCCAAGGCAAGACAGGCTGTGTTTACATTAAGAGAAAAATGTTGAAATCTTACGTCTGTAGCTGACATGTTTTAATTAAGTACGGAGATATTAATGCTCATTTGTGTTTACATACAGCTGGACTGGTACTGTACCGATATCTCCTGTGTGTATTCCTTGTACTGTTGTCTTCACTTGACTCTTTTGTATAGTTGCCAGCAGTGTGGTGTCGGCGCTGATGTAAGTGAGGGTTTTCTGCCCCCTAGTGGTTGTAATAGTCATGTGCATCGATTTGCTTGGACAGGCTAGTGAAAATATGACAGTCTGCCTCCCTTTGAAACAGCGCGTGAGAAAACATTTCCCTCAGACTGTTTGGTGCCTAAGAGTTTGTGATTTCCTTTTCTTGATCTTATAAGATTAAGTAATCTAACCCAAGATGAACATTTAATGCAGTCTAAGATTAAACAATACTTACTCATAAAAAAGGTAGTTTTTTTTCAGATTAACTTTTTTATATACATATATATGTAATCTGTGTGCAATTTATTTTTTTAAAGAAGGAACAATCAAACAAATTACGCAATTTAAGGCCATTCTGCATACAGTAGCAGCTTGTGATGTAACAAACCAGCAACTAGTTTCTTAACTTGCCCACTGAAACTACGTGGAGTCATGGGAACTGGGAAAAGTACATTCTGAGTAACAGCTACATCTGACGAATGACCCATCAGGATATTAACTTATTCATATGTCACTCAGCTTTTAGACCGCACCATGTTTCATTGTGTGTGCTTGTGCAATACGTGTCACTGTGTGTCTGCGGACGACTATATTTAGGTTAAAACATCAGCTCACAAGTTAGTGTACTAAAGAGACAAAAATAAAAATCATCTGTAAATGCCCTTTGATATAACATACGGAAATGTTTCTCACTGCTATGTACTGCCCTAAAAAAAAGTTATATTTTCATATTAGACCATAGAGTGGCACAGAAACTGTTTCTGTATTCTTAAAGTACGTTTTATGACCTGTAGCTGAACCATTAACTTTGGCATATGCGCTCCTCTGGAGTTTTTATGCCCTAAGTACTTTTGCACTGTAAATGCTTTAGAGATAATCATGTTTGACGTATTTAACTCTAGTCTTACAGAGGGACTATGAAACTTTCCTCACACATTGCCCCTTGTTAAGGAAGTGAAAAAACGGAAGGAGCGCGTGGGTCGCATCACAGGTGAATTGATGCATTTGTGTATACAATTTTTTGAGAACAGAGAACAAAAGTGCACCAGAATGTTGCCTAGACATGATGTTACAGGTTTTCACACTCAGTGTGTGTCTGCATGTTTAAAATGTAACACGGTAACTGTTCTTTGTGTTTAAAATCAATCACCCCCCCCTGAATAATTAACTCTCTGCAAGGTAGGTAGTGACTACCAGGCAAATAGAAATAAAGTGAAATTGAAATTAAGTTGCACGTTCAGCCATGGTCGAAGTGCGATTTCTCACTTCTTCTGCTGTTTCAGGAAGTTGGGCAGAGCTACCAAAATCAGGAAACTAAGAGTTGCTATTTATACAACTGAGCAAAGTGCCTGCTTGTAGCTGGTGAAAGCTAGTGTGCTGTCAGTTGACGAGCAGAGACGCATCAGTGAATTTAAGAAAGCAAAGGGGAATATCTGGGCAAACGATGTTCCTTCTGAGGTGATTTCTGCGTATTTTTGAGACTGAAATGATGGAGGAAGCTGTCTCAACCGAAACAGGTGACTATGACATATCCTACGTGACTTTCTTTGGGTAAAATTTTTAAGATACTGCACAGCAAATACGTGTACTTAAAAGTGCAGCTTTACAGTCGCTGATTAATGAACACGGATTACCCTTTTTTTTCATTTTATTTTAGAATTATCTGAACAAGCTTTTTATCTGACGTAGATTTCTTGCTCTGAGTTTAAAAAAAGAGGAACCAGCATGTTAGCACGCTGTGTGAATAAATTCATGTGTCAGTTAATGAAGAATTCCCCACACATCTCACTGTGAGTCCGTTATGTTACAGCTCCTTCCACACACACACGCCAGGTCCGGCTGCCCCGTCATTAGTGGGAGCAGTGATGAAGGTGAACACTCGGGTTAGGTTCCTTTCCCAGCGAGCGTGTACAGAGGTGAACTTGACCTGATTAAACACTGTAATGAGTCAAACAAAATTACTCTGACCGGTGTTGACACACTGCAGTGTTTGCTCAACTCCTTGTTGGCTCTACACTGAAATATCAAACAGATCGGACATTCATCCACCAACCGCAGTCACCTTGAAATTCTGCGAGCAGACAGCTGGTATGCTGTGTAGCATTTCCACCACAAACATCGCCCGCTGCAACATGGAAACCAACATATAATGTCACCAGTGTCGTGTCATTTAGTGTAATTTTGGTTCAGGACTGTGATTCATTTCACACTTTTAGGCCCGATCAGAGGAGAAAATGATGATTATGTTCTGCTTGAATGTGGACACTGTACACACTGACATATTCTGTTCTGCAGCAGAATCCCTCCCAACGATCGACCTGCTGATCCTGCACACTGCTGAGGCACAGGAATGGGCGACATACTTGCAGCAGATCTTGAAATCTTCTCAGAGTTTCCGCAGACTGTCCGTCTTGCTGTATGCGGTGAGCTCGGCCGATCAGCTCCACGGATACAACTTTGAGGATTTTCAAAGCTGCAGGTGTATTGTGCTGCTGCTCACAGGACTATTCCTGGACACCCTCTGTGACCACGAACTGCAGGGAGCAGTACAGAGACTCCTTTATCCTCCACACAAAGTGGTGGCCTTCTTATGCGGAGTGCCAGAGGATGACATGTGCGCTGAGACTTTTGGAGACTGGCCATACTGGAGAAAACTCTATGCTGACGATGAGCCCACTGTTTACATTTCCACCATTTTGGAAGCAATCGCTGACAGTATGCCACCTTTTCTTACATGTAACATACGTCTAATTTATCTTATTTGGGCCAAAGTGCGTACCACCAAATATAAGCTTAACTCTTAGAGTGTGTTATAACAAGCTTTTCCAAAACGGGTGCAACTATTTAAAATCCAGATAAACTGGCTGCAGGCCCAGTTAGAAACACTCTGTTTAATTTCACACAATTTACAAAAAGACTCATCATTTATGTGGATAAATTATTGTATTACTTTTGATATGCTCGTGTTTTGACACATCGAACACAAAGAAAGCAAAATGAGAAACATTTAGGCATTTTAGAGACAGCTTTGAATTAGCATGAAAACCTTTTTTTCATTTAATTTCAGACTGAAAAATTCTCCTGTGAAGAGACTTTAACCTGTAGATTACGCAGAGTCTAAATAAGTTTTGTTTTAGTGCTACTCATTATTTAAACTCACAAAGCTAAAACTGTATCTGTAGATAGCAAGATAACTTTAGATTGCACCTGTTTTTAGTCGTATAATGTTTCCGTTGCAAACATCGCTTAACTTTTGATGAGAGCGCAGAATTTTATTTTTGTTTCTTAAAGGCACACAAGCAGGGGCCTGGTGCGACAGCGAAGCGGCTGCAGTCACAGTAGAGCTGCACCACAAGGCAGCCGCTGAGACTGAAGAACCTACCGGCGATGAAACCGAGGAAGTGGCATCATCAGAAGAGCAAAATGAAATCCTCCTGAAGGACGAGGAGCACGCGAGCATGGAGAATTCAACAAGCGAGGAGATTCCTCCGCCTGCGCTCCTCACCTGTCTCACCATCCAGCCAAACAGAGTTCTTTGCGGGGTAAGACTGGCGAGTTTGTATGACGTGATCGTCTCCAAACCTGATGATCACACAGATGTACAGTATGCTGCTGCTGCTGATTTGATTAACACATACTATATCCTGTTAAAGGAACAAGAGAAACTTTTTATCATCTTCTCAACCAAAGTTGATTGTGGGTCGGTTCCTGAAGTGGAGTTTTCATCTGAAAGTGCTGCTGCAAAAAGAGTGCAGGGCACTTTGGAGAATGAATACACAATTAGTGTCACCGCTCCTGGCAAGTACCAACAGGAAGTCCTTTAATCTTAAACTAATTGCTGTGTGTTTCGCTGCTGAATGATATAAAGTCAATCTCCACGATCACATTCAATTTTTTTCTTTGGTTCAGACATGCCTGCCGGGCCGATTTCACTCACTTTGCACACTGACATGTCGCCCGTGAGCCTGTGGCCGGTCACATATTACACCAGTATGGGAGAAGTCAGTCGGCACCTGGAAAAGGCGGCGGATCCCATGAACTTCCTCTGCCAGGTTCAGGCTTTTATCTCTGTGTTTCTCTCTTTCTTCTTCAGTCCTTCAGCTTTTCTAACTTATTCTTATTAACTTCCAGGCTTTTAAAGTGACATCAAATGCAACAGAATCACTGGACACTATGCTAACTGACTCATTAAAATCCAAGATGCCTGCAGCTGGTCTTCAGTTGTTTGGTGTCCGACAGATTGAAGAAGACAATATGTCTGCATGTGAGTTTGGTTTCATTAGTTACCATCTATTACCGAGGATTTATTTAGATGCTTCTCAAATGATTTCCATTTTTTTTGGTAAAAAGCGCTTCTGTTTGCTCCTTTTTTACAAAACCTAATTAACTTTTCACACAAGACAAACTGGAAGCAGCATTTAGGAGTCGACGTGTAGTCTTTTATATGCAGCTGTGTCTGTTTTCAGATCAACGGAACGAGGAGCTTCCCACTCTGCTCCACTTTGCTGCTAAGTACGGCTTGAAGAAGCTCACAACTACTCTCCTTAACTGTCCTGGGGCTCTGCAGGCCTACAGTGTGATGAACAAGCATGGAGACTACCCAAACACACTGGCAGAGAAGAGCGGCTTCATGGCTCTCAGGCATTTTATGGATGAATTTGTCGTGAGTCCAACAAGGAATCTTTGGTTCCTGCAGATTCCTGCAACACGATCACGATTAGAAGAATACAAGTGAAACAGCGGGGTTTTTCTCTAGCTGTTTGATGTGCTTTATTCCACCCAGGAGACAGCAGACATGGTCAACTCCCACTTGGAAGACACCGTTAGCACGGACAATGATTTGGAGGTTTATGAGCCGATGGCGACGACCTCTCAAGACATCATGCAGAAGCACTCGGGTTGCTCAGATGACATTTACGAGTCGATGCTGGGGATCGACCCAGAGTGTGCAGAGGACCTATGTAAGATTACATCTCGTTTATTTTTTGGTTTTAATGTCGGAGCTTTAAACGCTGATTATGCTGCGCGGTTCTTTTTGGTTTATTTTTCAGATGAAGTGATGACTGCCGTAGATGAGAACCCAGAGGAAGCGATGCTCAGGAAGTTCTTCCAAGGTACGCATTTACATGAGAAGAAAAGGGAGCTTTTGTTGATCGTCATTTAGCTGAGAAACAACTGCAGAGATCTCAGTTTTATTCATTGAGTTTATACGCCTCACAGTCAGTAACGTGATGGTTTTATTTTATCCTCCAGCTAAACCACATGCCACTGAAGACCAGGCTAACAACCTTGACTTTAAAAGTGAGGAAGAGGATAGACAGGAGCCCAGTAGCTTCGATGAAATTGAGGAGGATCCATACAATTTTTGTCCAGAAGATATCTATGATACCGTGGATGCGAACGGCACCTATAACCCAGGAATCCTGAACCGTCCACCTGCCCCGATGCCCAGGCCTGAAGCCGAGTCAGAGCCTGAAAGAAGTATGACCTACATCTCTAGAGGTATTGCACACTCTTTATCAATTTTTTTTTTTTAGAAAACTGTCAACTTTAAGCAAAAAGTAAATAACAATATGTTTTTTTTTACAGTATTTACAGAAAAAAGTAAATCCCAGAGTAGAACCATGGAAATGAGAAGCCCTGCAGGTAAAGCCAAGTTTGAGGAGAAATATATTTGTTTTCTTTTTTGTTTCTGATAATGTAGCACAGCCAGATAAACCAACGGATGCTCCTTAATCTCCAGTTCAGTTAAATACTGCAATGATTGTACTTTTGCTTCAGTTTAGAAACCAAACTAACATGTTCATTTTAGAGTCTGTGAACTGCTACAGTTCGTTTGCTTTCGCTCAGATAGTGTCCATGCACTAACGTCTGACACACAAATGATTCACCTGATGATGCTGTCTGAGCAGACTTGCATAACATTTTGTGGTATTAATGGTGTAAGACACGAGGCGTTCAGTGACATCAGATCTGCCATTTAAAAATTGCTTCATGTTCGTGGCTATTTTTGACTCGAGCTTATTGAGAAAAAACATATATTCGTGTGGATCTGAGCAAACTATCTGACACAGCAGGGAAATGGTATGAAATGGTATGAAATACATGAACATTACATGTGTGCTTTTCTTTAAGATTTCAGAGTTGGGAAAAAAAGCAATTAAAGCAAAATTAAGTGATTTTTTTCTCACTCAGCCCTTTGAATATATAGAATAAGAACATTTAAATAGTAATAAACAGATGTAATACAATAATATTTTATAGTCAAAACATCAATATAACACAGTGAGTTATATGTTGTGCAATTTTCAAAAATTAAGATAAAGACATAAAACATCCAGAGCTGATAAAATCTGGAAAAAATAATGTTTGAATGATAGAAAAGTCTAGGACTCTTATGTCAGTGTATCTTTCCTGATGACTCTGTGGTTATGCTCATGCACCTAACAACCATGTACCCGAGCTGGGGTCCAAGGTCGGATTCATTTACTGGCCTATATAAACTGTATGATGTTCACTTATTGTTATGTACTAGGTTTTAACCTGCCTCCTACATACAGTACAGTATACTCATGCATACATCAGAGAACAATTAGATTATTAGTTGTCTTTTTGTATATTTCTTTTTCTATCAGTCTAAGTTAAGATTTCCTAAATTAAACAGATACATCCCTACTTTTTAAAAAAAATCCTACCTTTTATACCTACTTTAATATTTATCTGTTTATTTATTTATATTTCAAACAGCCAGACCTGCATTTGAACCCCCCGAGTCTACATACGATCCGTATGCTGGGATGAAGACCCCCGGCCAGAGGCAGCTCATATCTCTGCAGGAGAGGGTTAAAGTGGGGGAAATAACTGTGGACGAGGCCGTCCAAGAGTTCAAGGCATGGCAGTTTGACCATGACAGGAGGTCCAACTCCCTACGCTATCAACAGGTAGATCAAACGTGCAAACTTCCAACAATTAGTCAACTAATAAAACAAACATCTCTTTACTTTGTTCGCTTTTTTTTGTTTGTTTGTTTTCCTTTCAGGAAAATTTGAAGAAATTGCGAAACAGCATCACCAGGCGTCACAAGGAAAGAGAGAAGTCTGGAAAACTGGGTATTGTTGTAGTATATGGAGCCAAACTGTATATTTCTATAATAAACTCAATTCATAATGATTATTTATAATAATAATAAATAACTTTGTTGTCAGTGGTTAATATTTTTAATGGGACCTCTCCTCTCTTAGAATATGAAATTACAGCTCCGCTGCAGAGGAACTTGTTCTGGGGCTCCACTATGACATTAGAGTGTGCCGTATATGAGACAACACCCAGCGCGATGGCTCAACCCCCTCCACCAGTTCAGACGATCCAGAGAGGCAGCTGGAAAACAGGCAGTACATCTAGCACATCAAGTATGTCCTTTTTTCTTCTTCATAGAGGAGTACAGGGAGGTTCAGACCATGTGTTAAAAGCTATGTTTTTATTTAGATTATTGCTGCTTTGTGACAGACAGATTACCAGTGCCTACACCTTCCTCTGTTCATGCCCAGGTGTCTCATTCTAACGGAAGGAGGCCAGCTCTGATCTGTAGTCATTATATCCAGCTCCTGTTGAAGAAACTTTGTAAGAAAGATTAGTCTAACGGTCACCTTAAATTTCCCAAACTACTATTTTTTTTCTTTAAATAATTATTATTGTTCGCTAATGGTATTTTCCTTCTAAAACTTTAATCCCCAGGTTTCTGATTAAGTATTGTTTATCATGAACATATAGTAGCTTACTGTACCTCCAAACAATGTGCATGTTGAAGGTGTTCTACACAAAACCCCTTTGTCTTCATGGATAGGGGTTTATCCTGGTGCTTACTGCTCAGTAGTCGATCCTCTTTTGCCTTTCATATTATATTTTTCAAGATATTATCTATTACTTTTATTATTATTAATTTGTATTACAGTAGGTGTCTAAAAAAGAATGCAAAACTCCTGATGAAGCTTGTGAAGATCTGCGTCTTTTTTTATTGTGTCATTTTGTTTGGATCCCCGTTAACTGTAGCTTTGCTGCAACTATTCTTCCCGGGATCCTTGTTTTCTATGTTTTCATGTCTTCGATCCTTTCTGATAAAAAATATCGACCAGTAATTTCAGTCAGAAGCTTCCAATGACACAAACTCACAGATTTGGACATTTTTCTGTTATGATGATGAGCAGTGTTTAAGCTTTGTGTTTGTTGAAGCTTTCCGCTTCAAGTCAGATAAAATCTAAGTCAAAAGGAAATACAGTACATGAGATTCAGTTATTCAAAAAAAAGAAAATTACACAAGCTCATTTCCTGAAGTTGCTC
>JBBDHI010000017.1:5874429-5889018 GCA_037177115.1 Craterocephalus stercusmuscarum
TTTATATAAACCATAAATTAATGATTTATTTGTGAAAAGGAAGGATTTAAAAGCATGATACGTTACCTTTAAATGGTAGCAAAAGTTTGTAATCTAAGTTGTTTTTCCTTCCAAACCTGCTTTAAAAACATCCACTCCTGTAACGCCCCCGTGTGAGGCAGGAGGAAGCTTATTGTTGGACGTTAGCAGTTATGCATCTTTAAAAGTGGGATTGTATTTGACCTGACAGCCGTCGCTACTGGATGCTACCAGCATCATTCATTTTGCTGATGTCTGTGAGCTTGAAGGACCATTGGACTTTTGCAGTTATTTGGCTTATTTGCTTCGTGGTCAGATGGGAGGATGGATATCAGTCTGTCCAAACGGGAAGCAAAAGCTGCTGAGGTTACCTTCCTCTGAGGACTGGCAGCTCACATGGAACTGAAGTGGCAGAGCAAAACATTTGCTTTTGCAATCCAGACAATTTGTTGGATGGGAGCAGCGACTTCCTGGAGTCTCGGTTGGTTGCCTGGCAACCTCCCAGTGAGAAGAAGACAAATGGGATATTACATATTAATTAGTGAGCTTAAGAGGAACTGGGAAGCATATTTTGTTAGTGTAGGAAAGATCCAGGCTCTCTGTCTCCCCCAGTTCTCCGGTCTTTATGCTAAGCTATGTTAATCAGCTGCTGGCTCTGATATCAATCCTCTCATCTTACTCGCTGTAAGAAGCAAATAAGCATTTTCTCTAAATATCAGCTTCATCAAAGGCTTGAAACGACATGAGCCCATGATTTCATGAACTTCCTATCAGTGTGTATCTTCCCCACCGAGACCACCTGCAGGACAGAAGATGATCTGTGTCGTTACGGTGGTGTGTTTATGCTTTGCTGTCTGAACTGTCTTCTCTTTGTCTCTCTCCTCCTCTTCTTGTCGCCATGCCCCCTAGACTCAGGATTTAAGCCCAGAAGATGTAGATTTAGAGAATGAGCCTTGGTATAAATTCTTTTCAGAGATGGAGTTTGTCAAAGCGGTAAGTGGTCGCTGTCTCCCGTCGGACAGCGTCTTGTCATTTATTGCATGTCATAACACCCATGTTGAAATAATGTCTAAACCGACTGTCTGTCTGTGAGGACTACTGCAGCTTCCTCGTCCCTCCCTTCATGCACTTGCGCTCATTTAAAAGATGATTTTTTAATTTGATTTTGCATACAGAAGCTCCTCATTGTGTTCCGCCAATGGGGCCCACGAGACTTTTACATTCATTGCAGTCGCTCCTGTTTTTTTATTGAACATATTTTCAGAGTATAAAATAGTGCCGAAAGTGTCCAGCAGCCACCGCCTGCCCGATGAAATGAGAAATGGATGAAAAAAATAAATCAAATTACAGTCTGTAAGGCAGTCGACTGGTTTGAGCGCCCGTGTTCTCCAGCACAGCCTGAGCTTGAACGAGCTTTTGTGTTTTAACCCTTCGTGGTAAAGTACGCATAAATCTTAGTAAAAATAGATTAAATAAACCTGGCTGAACCGTCTCTACCGATTGGTTCGAAATACCAAAAGAAAGTGTTTGTTATCCCGTTGCTGTTTTAAATTTTAACCATTTCGCTGTCTTTACTTTATTATTATTAACTTTTATCTCAACTATTTGCTAAATTATGTGTTGGTATTTAACCTGTGCAAAAGAGAAGAAAATGGAAAGAAACACTTCTCTCTTTCTTTTATCTTAGTGTGAAAGTTAAAGGGTTAAGTAGTCCTGAGGAAAAGCTCTCCAGGCTTCTCTTTTTGGATCTCAGCCGCCCTTCGTCCTGTTCTCCGTCCAGATGATCCCACACTGCTTCAGCCATACTGAGGCTCAGGTTCTGGGGGGAATTTATTGCCCCATCAGACCCGTTGCCACTTATTTCAGTCCAGTTCTTGCGTCATGCGGCATACCTCAGCTTTTTCTCCCTGTTTCCCTTCCTTTGAAATGGCTTCTCGGCAGCCGCTCTCACTCAGAGACCATCTCTGACGAGGCTTAGCTGAACATTAGCTGGATTAGCTGAATTTCCAAATGCATCTCTCAAGTTCTGCATCAGGTCTTTGCTGAATTTATTTTCGTTTTTCTTCAAGGCTTCACTTTCAGATACTTTAATCCAACTGCACCTTCAGGGGTATCTTTGTTTGTCCTCCTCTTGTTCAGTTTCCTCCTTTTTTCAGGCCCCACTAAAACACAAAGTCAAAATATGTTTTCAGCTTTGGGAATAACTTTTCACAGATCCAACTAACGACAAACGAAGTGTCTTTGTTTCCAGCTGCTGCAACAAAACGCCTAAAGAAACAATTAGAATGGGTTCGATGCTAAGCTGTCTGCTTTCCATAGACACAACACTGGTTCATGCCTTGAGATAGGGACTATTTTAAGGCGTGAATAATTCATTTGTTGGAGTGATGTGTCTTCACTAGCTTACAGAGAAAAGAACAGTTGCAAGAGCTAAACTGTAAATGGGAGAAAAACAGCAAATGTTCAAAGAAAAACTGTGGTGTTCATAGTAACCATGCAGCCACATTATAAACACGTGATGCAGCCTCTCGTCATGCTGCATCATCACCTCCAACATGAAATGATGATCAGTGCTGTTTAAAATAGTCAGCACAAGTCTATTTTTGCTCTCTTCATAAATAAAAGGTTTCTCAGCCTGAGGCAACTAAACCTTTCTACCATGTGCAGCTAAATTTGCTGGTTTTTAGGATTCATTATATTTGCGTATCAGCAGAAATGTCCAGATTAACCTTTAAATAAAAACAGCCGTGGATCATCATCTCTTTATCCCCCTTGCAGAGTCTGTTCTTCCATGTCTTTAAATCATCACCCAAGAGACTCTGTCGTCTCCACTCTGATGTGCATCCCAACAACTAAAATACGTGCCATAAGCTGGAAGTCTTGATCGAATCATTCATTCAGAAGTCACTCCTCACTTGGAGTGGCTGCGATCCGAGCGAGCATCAGGCTCCGGGATAATCCCAGGCACTTGAAACAATAATTACCTGCTATGCTTACCAGGATATCTGCACGGTGCATGCGTGAAGCGCTACACAGCGCCGTGACAAATCCACGCCTTAGCCGGCACCAGGCGAGTGTGACACAGACAGATGCTGACTCGCCGCCGTCACTCAGAGCCAACCCGGCCGCGCCCAGGATCATATGAGGTGGCACCGCTTGCTGGGACATGAGATCATGTCCCAGCGTCAGAGCAGAGGCTCCTGTTCCAGGTTAGCGCACATGTGAAGGATGCTTCGTCCTGGAGGCGCTCGGTTCTGTTTCATAGCAGCCTGGATGTTTGCCAGATGAGCTCGGTTTGATGACGGGCTCCTGTTTAATGTCAAAGTCACTTCTAAAGCTGCACCTGGTATGTGCAGCATTTGACCTTAAGGCTCAGCCAGACACAGTGGCTCATTGGGGTTTGATTGACATATCAGTACTGACTTGGTCTGACTTGGAAGAGGGGATCTGTCTGGAAGTTTGAGGGGGGGGGACCTCATTGGTTCCGGTTTAGTCAGGCATTGTTCTTGTTAGTACTTTAAATGTGCTGAGGACGTTCACTCTTCACCTAATTACCAGTAAAATGCTCTTTTCCCTTTTTATCTTGCCACGTTAAATCAACCCTAGTTGTAAAGATAAAGTGAAATGTGTGCCTGATCACAGCTGGAGACCCCGTCATGAATATTAACCAGTTAAAGTGAGGAGATGAGTCAGAAAACACACCCGAAGACAGTTACAGTCAAACCTCGGCTCATCGATATACATAGCGAGCTGGAGCTGGAATTCCACACATATTTATGGTCAGGAAGAGCACTTTGGCCCCCTACTACCGCCAGAGTGACTCCATCTGTCCAGCATATGCTGACGTGGGGGCCGAGTTACACAGAGACCCCCCCTCCTCCACCACCTGACATATTCTAAAGGGGGTAACGCTGTAAGCCTGCCAGCTCATTGTGCTCTCATATTTAACCTCTGTTATACACTTAACCTTTACCTTTAAGCATTTAGCGCAGGGAAGATGAGGGGCAATCGCGGCTGCGATAGGCCCCCTCACACTGGGGGGGGGGGAGTAGTTTGTTTTCATAAGAACATATCAACACAAATAAGGTCCTGGAAAGAACGGTATTCATGTTACCATGACCCACTCATGATCGCTATTTTGACTATGAAAGCGGCATTCAGGAGTCGGAGCTCTGAGCGGCCACAGACACCTGTTAGGAAACATGCGCATGAAATTCTGCAGAAACGTTGTCATCGGGGCTCTGAGGAGGCCTTCGCTCATGTCCATAAACAGCTCCGGGCCTCTCCCTCGGCTTTAAGCGCGTTTCTGCGCCTCATACATCAAACGTGTTATCACATCTCGTCTTGTTCGCTGTCATTCCCCACAAAACTGCTTCCTCTGTTTGTTTCAGAAATGGGATAGAAATGTCATTGATGCTGAGTGATAACATTGTTAGATTAGTTTGAAAGTCTTTTTTTCTTTCTTTTTACACTTTTCAATAGAGAAAAGTACATATAAACTGAGGCTAATCAGGCATCTTGGAAATAACCAGATTAAGATTCCATTCCTTTACTCCAGATAAGCCGTCCATGATCGTTTCCTGTTTACTTTCCACTGATGCTGTGTGTGTGTGTAAGCCCAATAACCCAGGGGTGTCACAGGACACTATCTTTTCCCCTGATAAGAGATTTAAAAGGGGATACAAGATGTGGCGGAGCAAGGAAGAGCAGCAGATTATTCAATGACACCGGTGTCTTCTCCCAGTCGCCATGGAACATTTGGCTTTATAAATAGATCCGACTACAGACCTGCCAGCCTGGTGTTCTGCTCCTACAAAGATAGGCGCTTATTCTAAAAGGTTATTAATGATCAGTCTGCCCCGGCAACTAGGTGGAAAGGCATGTTGTGGCGAACGAGCGGCTCAGAATATTCCTTGTCTGGCCATTGGTGTGGGAAGCGGAGGCTCGGCCGTGCTGGGAGGAAGTGGACGTGGTATTAGCAGCAGGGCCGGGCTGGCTGAGGTGGGGATTGTGCAATCGTATTTGCAAACAACACTTGTGCTCTTATTCATAGAGCCCGTGTCACGTCCGATATTTTTACCTGCTGTGACGTCCGAAAGGAGGGAAGCAACAGAAACAGTGGGCTAAAATTAGTCGCCTTTAAACCATTGAAAATACTGGGTGCTGAATGAATGACCACCCCCCCTCCCATAAACCCTCGTGGCTTGTTTCTGCTGCTCAATAACAACACTCACCTTTACAGTCTTTTAAACATCAGCAGACTCACTTTAATGATCAGTTCTTTGTTTTTTTTTTGTCCCTGGATAACATCTCAGTAAACATTTGTGTTAATTTTGACAAGTGTGTGTGTGTGTGTTAGTGTAGGTGTGTGTAATTTGGCCCCCTCGCACCACCAGCTGGTTAATTGTCCCCGGTCTGCTCCGCTGGTAATGAGAGTGACTCAATACCAGACAAAAGAGACGGCTTCACTGAGAGACAGCAGCTCATTGGCTGAGCCTGTGACAGCCCCCTCCCCGCATGGGCGCCCCCTGACCGATGCACGCCCACCCACCCCCTCCACTCCCCCCCCTTTACTCCCTTCCACTCTCTTTACAGCCGCTTGTTTTCTCCAACTTGCATGCAGGCCAAAACGCACGCTTCCCCGTTCATGCCAAGCCCAGCCCGGAGAAGCTGAGCCGCTCCGCACACACAAGTAGAGGACAGAGAGGAGAAGAAGACAGAATCTGGCTTCAGCTAATGCTGCTGCCTCTGTTCTAGCTGGAGGAGACCTTCCCGTGGATCTATCAATGACTTCTTTGTTTGGTTTGTTGCAGAGTACCCCCTCCTTCAGCCCCTTGGAAACAGCCTCCGACCTGCAGCAGTAGTAAGTCCACGCTTCTCCTTCTTATTCCCCCTGCTTATCCGGGACATTTAGGGTCATCCTCCCTGCGTGTTGGCGATTATTTCAGGTTTGTTATGGGGATGAATGTCAGGGAGAGATTTCTCCACCCTACGGAGCTCGCCCGCCTTCAGCGAGGGGGGACTCCTGCTTCCTGAGGAGATCCTGTTAATGAAGCAAAAAGGGCTAACAGAACAGAGTGTCCTCTGTCTGCAGTTCATCTTTTTCGGGGGGTGGGTGGTTGTAGAGGGACGACACGACTGCTATGCGCTGATATATTTAAAGACAGGAACCTGGATGTCACTGGGATAGAGGGAACTCACCCAGCTGCTGCATGACTTAAAAACCGTTATCTCCCGCTGAATGCGAGCGAGCGGCTCTGCGACCAGTAACTGGATTATTAAAGGGGATGCGAGCCGGTCTCACCCAGCCCTTCATCTTTTTGTTTCTGTCGGATGAGGCTGACGAGCATCTATTTTTGTACGAGTAATAAAATGTGAAGAATTTCAGCCTGAGCGACGGTAACTGTCTGTCTCACGCTTGCAGTCCAGTGAAAATAAACTTCCCCGTTCGTCCCTGCTTTCCATCTGTTACAGTCATTATGTCATCACCGCCTGGACTTTAAAAACCCAATCCGGCTTTTTGATCCATTGATTTGTTGCTAATTTGAAAGGGGGGAAATGTCTGTGATTAAAGGGTGCTGGAAGCTCAATCACACAGAAGTTTTTCAAAGGAAACCTCTGCTCATAAACAGACTTCCCTCAAAGGCTCCGTTTATAGCAGGATGGAGGTTTTTTTCTAAAGAAGCTGCTTTGTAAAGATAATTTTATCACACTATGTGGCTGTAAATTATTAAATAAATAAATGAAGAGCCATTGTTTTATAGTTTTTTTTAATTAAGGTTAAAGTAGCTCTTTATAGCTGTCAGAGGACTGATATAAATAAACTTGCCTCACAACAAGAGCTGTCAACATGATGCAGTAGAACTGGCTTATAAAGGAATGCCTTGTCATTCCAGATATATAAACATTGCTCTTAAACTGCAGGAAGTGCTGCCAGTGATTCTCTCAGGTGTCATATTGGCGTTAGATTTTACTAGAACCTTCCCATGAGATTATTTTAATCTCATATGGCCCCTGATGCACATTTCCTGCAGGGCATTTATGGGAATTCTTGGAGGTAACCTCAAGCTAACTTGATTTTTAATGGATCTCAACGAGCAGCAGTGCACATATTTTTCTGCCGGCTATGAAAGAGCCTCTTGTTGGGACGGTGAACAAGAGCAGCGATGTTTCCGTACATTCGTAGAAGTTTTTAGAACGCAGCAGATGTTGAACGCATCTTGGAAAAATGTGTCCCTCTCCCTCCTGACCCCCATAAAAATGATTTGCGTGGGGTCTTTCCCTGGAAGTTACTGGAACCTCAGCTCGGGTAGTGGCTGCGTCTTGCTAGAGGAGCTGTGTAAGTAACACAGGACAGCATGTGAGAAGTAAGTAAGAGTAAAGCTGAGAGGTGTACAGGTGCATGGGCAGGGGCTGATGCACCATGTGGGAATGCTCAGGAGAATATTTATAGAGATCTCTACCGTTGGCCCCTCTGGAATGCCGAGATATCGGCTGCAGCCAGCGTCTCCTCTCAGCATCAGCCTCCTTATTCTGCACTTTCCCTCTCAACTTTGGCTTTTTCTGACTCGGATGTTTCCCACAAGTCTGCGAAGGCAGGAATGACCTCAAGATAAGCTAAATAAGAACCATACGACAGCTCGTTACCCAATTTGTTTGCCTCTGTTTATCATAAAAACATGCAGCAAAGCTCCTGCAATGAATCCGACTGGATTTAATTAGCCGCCTGCGCTCCTTTCATCTGTGGTCTAGCTCCTCGAGCAAGTCTGGACACAGCGAGGTGGAGAAGGACAGAGGATCGTCCCCGAGTGAGCCTACGGCTCCAGAATGCGACAGACATGTTTACAAGAGTGTCCTGGAGGGCGGCGACATTCCCCTGCAAGGTCTGCGGGCTCTAAACAAGCGCCACGGGAGCTCCTCCTCCTCTAAAGGTAAGCCATCAGCCGCTTCGCGTTCTCAGGTGTGTGTGAGCGGATGTGGGTGTGACAGACCACGCAGCAGACTGGTAAACACCTTTCATGCTAAGACAAGGCCGACGAGTTGCAGGCACCCATGTTGGATCATTGCAAGCTTCAGACAGGGACACATGTGTTTTTGTTTACCTTTCTGTTGGAATTCACGTATTTTCTTTATTGCCGGCCTCACAGCATTCATTCCCCCACCCACACACACACACACACACACACACACACAACACTACTTTTGATTTGTTATTGACGCCATAGATCTCATCAAATGCGTACGAGCGATCTGCTTTGGAAAACTCATGGAGGAAGGGAGCTTGTCTTGTTAAGTCGATGGAAGCTAACCTTGGGGATTTTCCCCCCCTCTTGCTCCAGTTGTGAGTTGCCAGTCGCCAGGCAGGCTTGGGGAAAGACTCCAGAGTGTTCTAGCGCCAGAGAGGGCACGGATGAGGAGGTAGGGGCGAGATAAACAGAGCTCTGCTCTTCACAAGCCCGGCCAGACGAGGGTGAGATAAACAGGAGGGACACAGAGGGTGGGCAGGCATGAGGAAGTCAGCTGTCAGTGTGAGGTCAGGGGCTGGAATGTCTGTGCACATGGCCGGGGTGGAGAGGAGAAGAGATGCAGGGAAAAAGAAAGAAAGGGACACTGTGACCCTATATGCGTCATTACATCACATTTGGGAAGATTCGCAGCAGATATTACGTCCAAACCTGGTGTTTTTTCTTCTTTAATAGTAACTAAACATGAGAATTGTTGGAGCAGAATGATTCACAGCAGCAGTTCTGGTGCAAAGCTATTCTAAAAATACTTGTAGTTTCTAGTCATTTGGATGAAAGAGCCAGTAAAGCAGTAAGTGAATCCAGCTCTCCAGTCAACTGACTCGCACACTCCCTCACTGAGCTAATGCCCGAGGCACCACCTTCATCATTAGAGTCACTTACTGCTCATGACACAGAAGGTAAAGTGTAGACAAGCCGGGCCTGAAAAGCCAAACGCTTCATCATGTGTTTCTGTCATGTGCTCACGAAATAGAAAATAAAAATAAGCTCCAATCTTTGTGTTTTAAGCAAACCCAGGCGCCGTCAGGGCTTTTTTTTTAGTGGTCAGGATGGGGACTCTTTACATGCCATATGCCTTGAATAAAATATCCAGTCAGCTTTCTTAGTCTGTGTTTTCCTGGCAGATACGATTGTGACAGATCGGTCACTCATTCCACTGAGGCGCCTCGCAGCATGTGAAAGTGTTGTGTCATTTCCCAGCACCATCTGCAGCGCTATCGCCAGCACACCAGGAACTGACAGGATTTTTTCTTAGAGGGTTTTTTGACAGACATATTTTACTGGGCCGGTTGACTCAGGATACATTTTTAGTTTACTACCGTGTAGGAGGGCGACGTTTTAACGGCGCTGCCAGCAGCCGTCTGCCTCACGGCTAAAAGTAGAGCAGATTCGCGTGGGAGGTTAGTAGCGCTGTGGGAGAATTTATTTATTTTTTGCTCCTTATATAAATAAACAGAAAAATAACAGGAAAGATCGGGTTTCTTTTTACTGAGCAGAACTCCTCCTAAATAACCTCCAACATCACATGACATTTCATCGTATATCGCTGTTTAATTCTTGTGTTGCTGTTTGCAGAAATGTTAATAATATGATCATTTCCCCCGGTTCCATTTCTATAAAACATTACTCACTTGATGCACAGTGCATCAAGTTTGCTTCTTCTTCTCGTCTACTTCTGATGGATTCACTCTTCTACCTTACAAATATGCCTGACTGTTTTAGTGTATGTGTGTGTAAACCTGTGATCATTGTAATCTAATATGTTGTTTATTCTGTTGTCCTGCATGCTTGCCAGTGGATTATAAAGGTGGGAATGGCTATATAATTTCACCCTGCTCCTCTGTAAATAGTCGATCGGTTCTTGCCAGTAATGCAATAGGTGACCAGTGTAAGAGTAAGAAGCCTCTTTCTGCTGCCAAAGCCTGCATACCCCAAATCCTGCCGTCTAAGTTCAAGCCCAAGCTGTTGCCCCCCAGTGGCAGCAGCCAGGAAAGCAGGACTCCAGCTTCCAGATGCCCAAAGGCCCACAGCTGTGAGGATCTCTACACGGGACCGTGTGACCCAGACTGTGAGGAAAGCGAAAGCGGGCCGCCGTCGGACTGTAAGTCCGGCTGTGGCAGCGGGTGCTCCGATGGCCTCAGGAATGTTTCCCCTGCAATTAGGAGGAGCGCTTCGGAGTTTTCCAGCCTGTACAGGAGCATGCATCACATCCAGCGGCCCAGCTCGGTTGGCTGCAGCCCCCACGGCAGCGTCCGCAGCCTGACCTCTCTGTTTGAGAAGTCGAAGGCGGAGGATGACAAGTCGGAGGACGGGTGCGACGTTCCACGGGACAGCGTGTCGTCGCGGGTCAGCGAGTTTGAAATGATCATCCAGAGGTCCAGCTCCGCTCCCAGCCGCTCCTCTTCCCTGCCCACCCTGCACTCCGGCCACAACCGCAGCCCCGGCCACAGTCCAGCCCACCACTGCATGCCGTCTGCTGTGTCGGCCGAGTCCCTCCTGGTGGCTGACGCCACACAGACTGATGTCCTCGCCCCGGTGGAGGCAGAGGGCAAAAGCAGCGGGGAGGAGGCCCCTTCACCTGACAGTGTGACTGCAGAGGAGTCTGCCTCCTCCTCAGAGGAAGGACACACCATCAGGACTGAATCCCCCTCTAACACAGAGGCTGAAGTGGAGCAGATCTTCAGCAAGAGTCCCCAAGAGTTTCCCCACCAGGATGAATCAAAGAGTCCATCTGCACAGCTCACAGCGTCCCCTCCCCAACACCCCCACCTCCACCACCACCACCACCACCTCCTGCACCACCTGAACCACCAGCTCCTCCTGAAACCCAGCAAATGCAAAGGGTCCTGCCCAGCCTCCTACACCCGCTTCACCACCATCCTCCGGCACGAGAGGCAGCAAGCCACAAGCCAGCAGGAGAGGCCGCCGCTTTCAGAGAGGAAGACCACGCTGCCCGGGAACCTGCTCCTCATGGGCCCCGCGCCCTTCAGGTTACGGAAAACCCTGCAGTCCCACCAAACGCGGAGGACGCTGTTGGCCACCAGGGCGTCAGCAAACGCTCAGAGGCCCCTCAGCCGGTCTCCGGAGCTCAGGCCCCTGATCCCGCAGCGCCTCTCCTCCCTGGAGGTCCTTGAGAGGCTGGGTAGCAGGGACAGCAGCGGCACTGAGCAGCTGAGTAACGGGCAGGCCTTGGACGCCAACGGGAACCTACTGCAGCCGCTGGCAGCTCACTGCAGAGGTGGCTATCTCCATCCCTTCACCGCTGTCACCCTCTTCCTTTGTGGTCACTCATTTATCTCGACTTTGTCTTCACTCCGTGTCCCTTTTTCTCCACCAAAGCAATGCCGCCACCTTCCATTTCTAGTTTGTGTGATGTGTCTAAGTGACAGGGAGTCCTCCATGTCATTCTGAGAATGCTGTTTAGTGCTCTTCCATTTCATTGTGAATGAGCATGGCCCTCCCCAAAACCCATCAAAACACTGCAGTGACTGTAGGAGGTTCAGGAAGCTTTTGGTAATGTATATATTCTCTGGACGTCAGATTTGAGTTGTATGCATGAGCACTAGCGGCTGCGTAAGCATTGCATCGATCCACGCGATGTTTTGCATCTTTGTCGCATCTTTATGATCCAAACTTGAGGCAATAACTTCCAATTAAATACATAAAAATACATTTCTTCATCTGAAAGAGAAAAGCCAAAAAAGGGACGTAGCGTTGCATACACTTTCTCAAACTGATGTCTCACTGTGTTCATGTTTTTATGCTTCCTGTTTTTTTTTTAGACTGCCATCGACAAATCCCCATAGAGGCAGGACGTTTCCTGCTTTGACTTATTTTATGTTAGGTCCTTACTTGGAGCATCGGACACAAACCCGAAGCATTAATGGCTCTTTCTTGAGGTCCTGCATGGGACAGCGATTAAAACATTTGTGGTGGTCTAACGTAAAATTTAACTGAGAAATTAGCTGCAGGATGGTTCATCAACATCAGTCATTTTTCTTTTCTTTTATTTAATTACAGTAGATTTCATATTTTCTCTCCTGCATTTGCTCTTTCCTGAACACGTTTGCTCATTCTGTTCATATATGCATGTCGATATACATTTGACCTTTTTTTGTTGTGTTTCTCTTAGTTGTGCAGTAATGCTGGTGTTAATTTTCAGCATGTCTGATGAGTTATTTTCTCTTATTCTGTTAACTTGAACTGAGGAGTTGACTGCAATATCCTCCTTTTATGTTTGGACATTTTTGTTTCTTCTTTCTTTTTTTTTTGTTTTCCATAAAGACGTCAGCACAGTCTTCCCAGAATAATCACCTCTCTTTTCTGTATCAGACTCTTCCCCAGCTCACGGGGAAAGCCCAGATGAAGTACTAAGGAGGCGTCATGGTGACAAAGAGGTAATTTCTCCTTAAAAGTAAACAAACTTACAGAAAATAACCTACGAAATTGGACATGTTTTTAGCAATGAGAGCTGTATTTTATTCTTTCATTTTGTTTATTTTATTTCATTTTCATTTTTTCTATTTATTTATTTTATTTTTATTTGTTCTTATTGTTTATTTGTATTTTTATGTTTTTCTATTTGGTAATTTAATTTAATTTTAAATTTTTTATATTTATTAATTTATTTTATTTTTATTTTTTCTGTTTATTTATTTATTTATTCATTCATTTTATTTCATTTTTAAGTTTGTTTTTAGAATATTTTGTACACGGAAATGAATAAAGAGTGGACGGGCGTGTGTATCTAGAGTGGACAAACAGTTCGGTTTGGTTTCCTGGCAGAAAATCTTGGAGGAGCAGCGGCGGCTGAAGCGGGAACAGGAAGAGGCCGACACAGCGTCCAGGCGACACACAAGCATTGTCCCGACGCACCACCAGTTCATCACCAACGAGCGCTTTGGAGACCTGCTTAACATCACAGATAACGCAGAGAAAAGGAAATCGGGCGTAGAGGTACAATGCAGGGCTGCGTCTTATCCTTCTGTAAGCAGGAAGCGGGGCGGCAGATGCATTGTCAGTTTGTGTGTCAGGCTGAGGACGAGGCTGGGAGGAGTGCCACGCTTGTCAGCAGGCTTTTCTGCAGACACAGATGGCTCTCCCCTCTGAGTCCAAAGAGGGTGAGAGCAGGGGCAGAATGCAAAACAGGGGCAGAGTTTGTCCCTGAATATGCTCACACTCCGAATTCACTAACTGGTTCTCGTTGCCACCCTTCTGGTTTTATCAAGGTAAATCTGCTCTTCAAGCAGAACACTTACTGTAAACAACTCACCGTAGCTTGACACTGAGCATGCTCCAGAGGTGAAGTAATCCAGCCAGTCACAAGCACATCATTCCTGCCATTGCTTGAACATTTATGTCCACGGACACTGGAAGGACGACTCAGACAACGCGGATTTACAGCTTACAACAAAGTCAGGAAATAACAAAGGCCAGGAAGGGAATAGTAGACAGATGTAAGCACAAAAAGGTTTTAGAGTCTTATCCCTTTGCTTAGTAAACATGAGTCAAAAATAAATCCAATTTGCTTTTCTATCTGCACAGAAAACTCCAGCCATGGCTCGTTTTGACTTCAGAGCAGAAACCCTGAAGTAAGTGCAAATAAGAAAACCCCTTCAACTGTTTATAGATAACCTGCATCTAAACGTGTGTAACATTGATAATCTCTTTATTTCCTCTCTCTGATCTCTCCAAACCATATTACTTTAGGGAATTACCATTTCAGAAGGGAGATATTGTGTATATCCTGCGGCAAGTAGATCAAAACTGGTATGAGGGCGAACATCATGGAAGAGTCGGTATTTTCCCAAGAAGCTACGTTGAGGTTGGTTCGCTTTGCAATTTCCATTTTCTCACACTGACTCATCGGAATATTTTTTGTCATCTCTAACGACATTTTAAGTAGCCGTTTCACATCGTTGCAAGTCACCACGTATTTTCTTGGTCTCATTCCACAGCTGCTCCCGCCGACAGAAAAAGCACAGCCGAGGAAAAGTGCCCCGGTGCAGGTGCTGGAATACGGAGAGGCCATGGCCCGCTTCAACTTCACAGGGGACACGGTGGTGGAGATGTCCTTCAGAAAGGTGCGGAGCTGGTTACTCATTCCACCTTCATCTTGGTTTTATAACTCTTGCTCCAACGACCTGTCCCGTGATCGTGCAGGGCGAGAGGATCACGCTGATTCGCAGAGTGGATGAGAACTGGTATGAGGGCAAAATCTCCGGCACCAATCGGCAAGGCATCTTCCCAGTCACCTACGTGGAAGTGCACAAGCGTCCCCGAGTTAAAAACGGCGTGGACTACCCCGACCCCCCCATCAGCCAGTCGCCACAGCGCAGCACCAATGCTTCTCCTCAGGTAAACGCTGACACAAAGCCATGCGTTAAAGGGACACTGTGTAACTTTTGGCCACTTGGGGGCTAAACCTGTAACGTCCCAAAGGCCACATGACATTGTTGCAAAATTAAACAGTCTAACTCTTTCTGGGCTCCTCAGACACCGTGGTCACCTTCTTACTTTGTGCAGATTTGACCAATTATCAAAGAAA
>JBBDHI010000017.1:5970143-5980378 GCA_037177115.1 Craterocephalus stercusmuscarum
TAATAATAACAATAATAATAATAATAATAATAATAATAATAATAATAATAATAATAATAATAATAATAATAATAATGTTATTGTTAATTATATTTTATTTATATTATTTTATTTTTATTACTGTATATCAGTTTTGTGGCTTCAATATTAAAGAACCTCTATAGTGCTAATTTATAGATTAATAATGTTAACTTTAATTCACTTATACATACTTTAATCTTCATAAAACACTAATCTAATTTAGTATATAGCTGTAGCACTTGTAATCTTCGGCTTTGAGCTCTAAGTCCCGCCTCAGAAAATGACCCGTCTGCTCCGTCTGGTCATCTGATGGCACCGTGCCAGGCCTCTGCTCATTCTTTATTTAAGGTGTGCGGCAGACTTTATGGAAATGTGTCTCATGCTGATGTCGTTAACCAGAGGAACAAATAACCAGGCACAGGCACATAAACGAAGTGTGCCCACAGGAAACTGAAACCATTTCCTCCACACAAAGCTGTACTTAGAAGACATGACTGTGTGCACCCCATGCTGTTTTATCATTGGTCATGACTTTCTAAAGAAGACTTTTCTAATAAGGCTACGAAAAGATAATGAGCAAAAGAGGCTCATTTTCATGGTTTACGTTTCCAGAGGCTGTTCAAGAAAACATCCAACACATCATCATCCATCTGTGAATCTGTCTCCGTCATGATCGACCAACCATGTATAAATGTAAATTTACTGTACACTGTAAAGACTGTGTTTATTCATTGCTGGTAAACCACTGAGTGCCTCAGTTTTATATCTGATAAAACGTTTTTTTCCTTCCTGTTGCTTTCATTATGTTGTTTATTGCAATGCAAATGTTATTTTACTGTATAGGCTATTGCTAATGAATAATCACGGGAGTGTCTGCCCCCATTTAAGACCCAAAAAGTTGAAAGCATGTCTGTGTGCATAGTTTTCCAACAATTGTAATTCAGAAGCTTTTAGGAATCTGCTGTAAAGGCTGACTTTGCATGTTTCTGCACAGTTTAAGTCATAAATCTGCACACAGTTTTATGCATCTGGCCCCTGGATTATGAGGCGTATCAGCAGTCCTTGCGTGGACTTGCCAAAAAAACAACCAGCAACTGTAACAGTAAAAACAATAGCAGGAATGCTTCTTAACCCTTATATCGACTCCGTCTCCACTTCGTCAGGTTGGCCGGATCTGTGTGGAAAACTGCCTGCAGTTTGATGGCTTCAGCGTCACGTATCAGCTGGAGGTGCCAGACAGAAACATTTCTGCTGACTTGCTGTCCTGCTACGCAGCCATTAGCATCACGCAGGCCTCAGACGGGATGTGGGGATTGCTGTATGTGAAAGACCACGAGGCACTGCACAGGTCTGAGTGCCAGGACCTGCGGTACAACGTGATAGCTCAGGAGGGACACACGCAGCTGGAGGCCAGCACGCAAATCCACATTGTGCTTGATGGTGAAGGTAAAGACAGTTACTTTACGGCCTGGTTTTCAATGAAAATTGTTTAGTTCCTTCAATGATAATCTAATCTGTGTGAGTTAATAACATGGCGCTGCTGAGCAGATGCTTTTCATTAGTTTACACTCTCCCAAATATCCTTGACAGATTTGGTTACATGTTCCTGTGGGTCTGTTTTGTGCAGCAAACAAGGCCAGCGAGGAGAGCGGGGAGTTGCTGTCCTGTGCAGAGAACAGACACCAGGGAGACTGTGAGTCTTCCCAAGGCCTGGGGGTGACAACGGGGAGATGTCAGTGGAGGCAAGGCACAGGGAAAGGTAGGTTTTCTTACAAAACACTTCCAAATAATTCAGTCGAGTGACATTTTAGCATTACAGAGTCATTATAAGACCTTGGACCAATCCACAAAAAACAAATGAAAACAGGTTTACTTTCAGCTGGGTAATGGAAGAAATGAAAGGCAACAAGCCTCATAGAAAATATGGGATTCATTTGGAAGGAAATTAATTTCAGCAACATCCTGTCATCTCTAAGAGGAAACACAGATGTTCCTTTTTTCATCAACTATTAAATAACTTTGGTTTCTGTTATTTTCCATCTATGGTGTCATCTGGATGTTTTTCCGCTCATGTTTTCCTTCTCCTTCGCGTTCATCTTCCAGGAATATCTGAAAAGTATTCCACATGCTCGCCGGACCTGCGGACATGTCCCGATAGCTTTTGCGATGCGGTGGAAAGCCTATATAAGTCGATATGCCCCCAAGACTGCACAAGTAAGACGCCTTTCCTTTGCTTTGTTAAATACCGACGCATGTCGTATGACAGTG
Source organism: Craterocephalus stercusmuscarum (assembly GCA_037177115.1). Lineage (NCBI taxonomy): Eukaryota > Metazoa > Chordata > Actinopteri > Atheriniformes > Atherinidae > Craterocephalus > Craterocephalus stercusmuscarum. The sequence continues at coordinate 5,972,433 of JBBDHI010000017.1, forward strand.
CTCTGCATGAAGGACATGTTTACGTTTCAGGGGAGCCTGTGGTCGGAGGGTATGAGCGAGGCTTGAGTGGGAGCGGCATCAAGGCCTGCCATGGAACCTGCTACTGCTTTGATGACAAATGCAACTGTGAAAAGGACAAAGTTGAGGGTGAGCTGACGTAAACAAGATAAAAACCTGCTCCTAACAGTCTGTCCTTAAAGGACAAGTTTGGTATTCTTCTATCTTCTAGCATGAAATGCGACCATTTACTCACCGAGACAGTTGTGGCGCAACTTGAACTCCTTCGGAAGATATTTAGATCCGCACGCGATCAGCATATATCCATATAATAGGAGCGTTCGGGGCAAGTGCCGGTCGGCCTCTAAATAAGGCATCATCTGCCATAAAACTCCTTCATTTTACCAATGTGTTGTTAGCAAATGCTAGTCCAATCCCTCCTTGACCTGGATGAAGCCTGTACTTCTTTTGTTGTTGTCATTCTGGGGTGTTTTCAAGCCTCTTGCGCGTACCTGCCACGTCGATGACGTCCCTACCATGCGCCATGGCAAAAGGGTGAATTCACTCCGTACTGTAGGACGGTCCGCAACTTGCTAAGATAATAGCATCATGGTCCGTGTTTGTGTTTTTCCTAATTGTAAAAGTAGAATATAGCGGACCGTCCGACAGTACGCACGGTCCCACTTACACATTGGTAAAATGAAGGAGTATTGTGGCAGATGATGCCTTATTTAAAGGCCGACCTGCACTTGCCCTGAACACTCCCATTATATGGATATATGCTGATCGCGAAATGTCTTCTGAAGGAGTTCAAGTTGCGCCACAACTGTCTGGGTGAATAAATTATTCTATTTCATGCTACAAAATAGATCCAGGTTGAAAAATACAGTGGTGTCAAGCCAATCGTCTTTTATCTTGTCTTTTAGATCTCTCTCTCGAACTTTGTTCTTAAACCGTTCAGTTAAAGAGACAGGAACTAGAAGGAATAGTTTTAATTCTATGAAAAGAAGAGTGGCATCGTCTGTTTGTGTTGTGTGTTTGCGCACTTGTGTGTGTGTGAGTGTGTGTGATTCCAAATGTAAAGTAGAAAGCATTTGTGTTATTCTACTCTTACATTTTTAATATATGTTTTTACCCTGTAAAGCACTTTGTATCGCATGATAATGTATGAAAAGGGCTATACAAATAAAGTTTGATTTGATTTGATTTGAAATACAGCAGTCACAGTCCAACATGCTTCTTCCACAGAGGTGTTATGTGACGACATGTGTAAGACCATCATCGCCACAGCTCTGCTCCTCTCCTTCATCGTGTCCATCCTCCTGTCTTCATACTTCATCCACCGGTACCATAAGAACTCACCCAAAGCCCCGATAGCGTCCGCTGAGATGACTTTCCGCCGGCCGGCTCAGGCCTATCCCATCAGCTTCCCTGCTAATAATGTACGCCGGGGCTCTCAGGAATCCATCGAGACTGACACCTTTAAAATACCTGTGAGCTTCTTTCAGTCAGTAACATTTTTCCCTTAAGTGTGTTGGATCCTTTAAAGGAGTCAAATGTCATTATGTTGTTTCTGCAGGAGGATCCAAAGTGGGAGTTTCCTCGTAAAAACCTTGTGCTTGGCAAGACTTTAGGAGAGGGAGAGTTTGGGAAAGTTGTCAAGGCAACGGCATTCAGGCTGAAAGGAAAAGCCGGTTACACCACTGTGGCTGTAAAAATGCTTAAAGGTAAAAGTAGCGGCGCGAAGGCCAGACAAGCCTGGAAGAAACGGTGATTTATGAGGAGATGCTTCATCATGACAATCCGCTGCTTTCCTCTGTAACAGAGAACGCGTCGCACAGCGAGCTGCGGGACCTCCTCTCTGAATTCACTCTGCTGAAGCAGGTCAACCACCCACATGTCATAAAGATGTACGGAGCGTGCAGCCAAGATGGTAAGACCTCGCTCCCCCTGACAGCTCACAGGGTTGCACACTGAGTCTCAGTGCTCCGTTTCTCTCAATAGGTCCATTGTACCTTATCGTTGAGTACGCCAAGTTCGGCTCCCTCCGTAATTTCCTGCGCGAGAGCCGGAAAGTTGGCCCGAGCTACATGGGCAGGGATGCGAACCGAAACTCCAGCTACCTGGAAAACCCAGATGACAGGGCGCTCACCATGGGAGACCTGATCTCCTTTGCATGGCAGATTTCCAGAGGCATGCAATACTTGGCAGAAATGAAGGTATTAAACAGAGGGAAGAAAGGCAATGTGTGCTTGCTGCTTAAATCTTACAGTCAAAACATTTAAAATGCTAAAAAATGTCAAATACAAACAGGCAACATGTTTTGGTGAGAGCAGCTGATGTGCTGCAAGCACTGGAAATGTTTGGTTATGAAGAGTTTTAAATGAGTTTTCTGGTCTGGCAGCTTGTTCACAGAGACCTCGCCGCACGAAATGTTCTGGTAGCAGAAGGACGGAAGATGAAGATCTCTGACTTTGGCCTTTCGAGAGATGTTTATGAGGAGGACTCGTACGTTAAGAGGAGCAAGGTGGAGAAAAGTGCTTATTCTGGCAGATGAATTGCAGCCCGTGGGATAAAAATCTAACAAGGTTTCTCTCCACTCACCAGGGTCGTATACCTGTCAAGTGGATGGCAATAGAGTCCTTGTTTGACCACATTTACACAACACAGAGTGACGTGTGAGTATGATTCATCATTTAAAGGAAACAGCTTGGTATTTTTTAGTGTACACTCAAAAGTGTTTACAATCTAAACTCATGGACATAAAATATGGAGAAACTGTCTGACTGTCCAAATGTAACACAAAGAAATGACTTACCAGCACCTATAAAGCTCTTTTGTTGAGTAAATTATTATTAATAACAATCTCTGTTTTAATAGCACATCTGTTAAGACTAAAGATATAAATGATGTTAAGTTTCTGCATTTGTAAAGCAGAAACTTTTTGCAGGAACTAGGGACTTGGTTCCTGTAAGCCTCCTTGTTTTACTGCTTTGGTACTTGCTTCTTTAAGTGCTCTGGCCACGTAGAGCTCTGACAGATCTGCCAGGAAAAAGATATTGTTTTTTTTTCTCTGTAGCACACTAATTTGTTTAATATTGGCCATATTTTAGACCTTAGTGGAAAACCTCTGAGGAAACACTCCTTGGCTGATAAAGAGACTGGAACCACAGAACAAAATGCAACTATTTTTTAAATAAAACTTTATTTTCAATGGGATTTAATGTCATAAATCTATATTTGTTTCAGGTGAAATGTATTTACCGATGACGATTCTTATCTTCACCTCTCATATTTAAATAAAAGGTTATGTTTTACTTATTATAAGCAATCAAAGGCTTCATTCACCCTGCAGCTATGTTGATTCCAGTTTCCGCAGAGTGCAGCTTGTACATTTCCATGTTAATGCAATAGCCGCTTTTATACCTTTTCTGCAACCCAAAATATCCTATTTGAGAGGCCATTTGCAAGATCAAATTCAGAGTTTCTGGATGACATTCAACATTAGAAAATAGGAAACATTTGTCCAGCTTTTGAGCAGACTGAGAAGGACAAGAATAGCTAGATGGCAAGTGTTGCCAGATAAGATTGACTGTTTCAGCCCAGTCACGGTTTAAAACCCACCCAATCTAATATAAACCAGGCCAAACCACAAACTTGCCAGACACCCATCCAAACCCATGAAATAATTACAAAAGCAATAGAAAACACTCATAAGTACCCAGAGCTTCATACAGGCAGGTTGCAGCAAAAAGTGATCATCCGCCTGGAAGTGATTAAGCAGCCGGTTGCTCAGTGTCTCTCTGGGTTTGCTGCTCAGCATAAAACTGATTTGATACGAAAATACAGGCGACAATATGTCAGTTTTTCCAGAAAACATATGCCTCACTTCAAGTTTGTGCTTTAACGGATTAGTTGAGGAAGAGGTGACGCTAATCTGTTGTACTGATGTCACAGTAAGCAGTCAAATGAAATGACAGTGTATAACTCATGTCAAACAAGTATTTCACTGAATTTTGTATCTATACTGTTGTCGTTTTATTCATCTATTTATTGTATCTTTATTTTTCAACCACAAAATGAGAGTGTGCAGTGCTGTTTCCACAATATTAAAAGCAATCCAAATGTGGGAAAAAGCAGCCCGCAGTTCATCCACCTTCCCACCCGGTGTAATCACCACTCAACCTGGCAACGTTGTAGATGGCTAGCTTTAGCGGCTATTGCTAGCACCGCTGTAGTTCTTCTCAGTCATTTTGCCACGCATCATAGTGATGTAATCAGACCTATGGTCACATGCTGAGGTGAAATATATTGAATTTGAACTTGAAATCTCTTGATAATGTGAATATATCATTGCAGCAGTATTAGTAAAGCTGGATCAGACAGGCCATCGTCAGCTCAGGACACCCCAAATACACTTCTTCTGAAACCAAAGGGTTTCATTTTAACATCTATAGATAAGATACAGGTCGACTCACAGTTAGCTTCACACAAGCTGATAAAAGTGGTGGATTGTTTAAACTTTCTGTCAGGGTTTGTCAAGCCTTTTAACCTGTTTCCATGCTAACCTGAGCTATGCTAAGCTAACTACCCGCTCTCTGTGACATCAGCGTCTGATACAGCTCAGCAAGAAAGTGAAGAAGAAAATTGACTTAATATGTGATTACGAAGACTAACACATTCTCTGTATCGTGAATTGCTCTCATGGGATGTTGTACATTTTCCCCAGATGGTCCTTCGGTGTGCTGTTGTGGGAGATAGTGACACTAGGCGGGAATCCGTACCCTGGTATCGCTCCTGAACGCCTGTTTAACCTCCTCAAGACAGGTTACAGGATGGAGAGACCCGAGAACTGCTCTGAGGAAATGTGAGCTCTACATTTTCTTTTACTCCATCATTTCTGTAGAGTGTTATAACTTCCCTTCCCCACCTGAAGACAGTCATGGAAAACGACTGTTCTGGGAGGATGAAATAAAACCTGCTGTGAAACTTTTTCCTCCGTAGGTATAACCTCATGCTTCGATGCTGGAAGCAAGAACCAGACAAGAGGCCAACATTTGCAGACATCAGCAAAGAACTGGAAAAGATGATGGTGAAGAGTCGGGTATGGCCATGAGATGCTTTATGATACATTATTTTTCCTTTTTGACTTATTGAAGAAGGATTACTGGAGCAATGATAAAATAATTGATGCATCACTGCGACCTGCCAGTCAGAAATCTTTTAGCTTTCTCTCTGCTGTCCTAAAAATCATTTCAGCTGTGCTCTGCTGGGTGAGCATTCACTCATCCCACTTGAAATACTATAATTAGTCTCTAAAGAGCGATTTAAAATGTGACCTTGGGTGGTGTAATCACAGAGCATAGCAGTCCGGCTCCTGTTGCTGAAATGAGGCTAAAAATAGAGCATTTGAGGAGACAGGAATGCAGGCATCCCACAATCAGCAGACGGCTCTTTAATGTTATAAAGCACAGCGGGAAAGTCACGAGATGCGATAAAAGGGAGGGCTTTTTTGACCCGGCGTCTGCAGGATCCAGCAGTCTGTGCATGTTTCTGGTCTGCAGCCGGTTTAGGCTCAGCCTTTAGCGTGCAGCGACTCCGCTCCTTAATCAGCCTAATCGCCCCCTCATCTGCTCTTGCCAGGATTACCTGGACCTGGCGGCGTCCACCCCGGCCGATGCCCTGCTGTATGACGACGCCCTCTCTGAAGAGGACACACCACTAGTGGACTGTAATAACGCCCCTCTCCCTCGAACCCTCCCCTCCACATGGATTGAAAACAAGCTCTATGGTAGAATCTCCCATGCATTTACTCGATTTTAGAAACAGGACACACAACACAAGCGCTCTTTTTTGGCAAGCTGTGATTGGCTTTTCCGTAGTCAAGTGTGTGTGACTGTGATCTAGGCATGCCTTTTTGCTGTTTAACGCTGACATATCTCCCATTTCATTGTAAATGAGAGGTTCAGTGAAAAAAGATCCTGTCTTGACGTTTTTTTTTCTTTGTTTTATTTGGACCTGCTTCTAATGTACATGAACGTTGACCAAAAAAAAAAAGCAACATTTGTAAATATTGACTATAACCCCTTATTTATATGCCATCATTCATACTCATGCTTCATCCCCATTTTGATTTGTAAATAGCTTATTTTCCCACATCTCAGCTGTCATCGTTTCATTATTCGTTTGCTCTGGAGGAAACAGTGTGTAACATTTGAAACAGGTCCTCTCTGATTCAATCATTCATCGTGGTCCAGATTGTCTTAAATGTCCTGACTTTCTTATGTGTATTAGTAATTGATCTCTTTTGATTACACAATGCTGATCAGAGGAACAGTAAGGCTTTTAAAGGCAACTCTTAGGTGACATTGATTAAGAGTAAAGAGGATTTTGGAGTAGTTACTTGCGTCTGCATTTCTCAACAGTTACCGGAAAGCAGCCCTTAGTAAAAATGCAAAGCCATGAATAAGATTATAGCCATAATACATTATGAAAAAAGCTAATAAATAATAAATTGTGTCGTACAAAGCCATAACTTTCTACCTCCGAGAGTCAAACAGAGAGAGACACCGTAGAGTTTGATTTGAGAGCCTTACTGTCTGCACGCTGTTTACATTTCACTGAGTGCAGAAAAATGATATGTTCTCATTTTTAGGCATGTCATACCCGAACTGGCCTGAGACGAGCCCGGTACCGCTCAACAGACATGATGCCACTAATCCAGTCTTTACAAGATATGCCAATGATAGTGTTTATGCAAACTGGATGGCTTTGCCCTCACCCGCAAAAGCTGTGGACAAGCTTGATAGTTAAAGACAAAGCTACACTGTAGAAAAGATGAATAATTGGTAGATGTATATATTTCTGTAAGACTGTACATAAACAATCTGATGTTAAAGTTGGTTCCCTTTTATTTCTGTTGCTCGGGTTTTCAACCTTTAAAACTGGGGTCTTTTTTTCTTTTTTTTTTTACTGCAAACCTGTCTGGATCAGCCGTGCTTCGTTCAGCTCTTCACTACGTTACTTATTACCTCACAGGTCATGTTGGCCAAGTTGTATCACTGCATGACTGTTGTACCAGATTGTATGTCAGTGTCAATGTTTTTTAAGTGCCTGTGCCGCTTCTACAATAGCCTCCAAATGTCAGTGTGTGCGACGCTGAAGATGTTATTCCAGTCCAGGAATTAAAGGGGACGTCTTTACCATCACCGATTGTAGAAAGCTGGGATTGAGTGGACAACAGTGAAACGCTGAACTGGTCCTGAAAATGTAAAGTTTCTACTTTAGAGGACCCTTGTTTTGTTTTTTTTTGTTCCCCATGAAATGTTTCAAAGCTGCCAAAGAAATGCAAACATGTTCCACAAGCTATTTTCTTATTTTTGCTCGTTTGTTTGTTTTTTTTACATTATAAATATCATCTAGTGAGTGTTACTCCGCTGAGAGGACATGAAGGTTAACGTAGATTTGTCAACATGTCCTGTGTCAGACTACAGCTCACATTTCCATTCACTGTAATTATTATGTAAGCCAATGAGTGTAATTGCTGTTACGTTGTTATTTGATTATGTTGCAATTAATAATAAACATTAAAAAAGTGTAGTTTGACCACCATGGGTTTGCTTTTCTTTTTTATCAGCGTGTGCAAAGATAATTGTGCTGGATTCTTCACATAAATTGATCATATACAGAAAGTTCAGACTGTAACTCAGGCCTGTCATGTTAACCCTTTGTGGTCCTGCTCTACTATCTGGTAGAGCAAATTTTTCATTAATCAATTAATCTAAGTAAAGAACTGATGAAATAAACCTGCCTGAACTGTCTCTACCAGTTGGTTTGGGTATGTAATACCAAAAGAAAGTGCTTGTTTATCCTGTTGTTTCAAATTTTAACCATTTCACTGTCATTACTTTGTTTTTTACTTTTATCTCAACTATTTGCTAAAAAAAAAA
>JBBDHI010000017.1:6022359-6038510 GCA_037177115.1 Craterocephalus stercusmuscarum
GTGGAGCTATACTAACAATGATTTCAGACCAAAGGATTGCATTTTTACTTTATATAAACCATAAATTAATGATTTACATGTGAAAAAGAAGGATTTAAAAGCATGATACGATACCTTTAAGTTAACGCTTCTGTCATAAGATGAAAGAATCTAATTAATCCATCCTAATTCTTAGCAAACCTACCTGCTTCTTGTAAAGCTCAAGCTGTTGTTCAAAATGAGCTGCGAAATAAGCCATGGTCTCCTTCTCTCCTGCAACAAACACATTTTCAGATGACCTGACAAAAGTCAACGGTTGAGCATTTTTACCCATTTAATCTATAAAATGTCCCAATCCAAACAGAGCAGTGTAACAGATAATGAAAAAGGAAAATACATAGAAGATAACTACAGGTACGTATCGGAAAATTAGAATATGCTGGAAAGGTTTTTTTATTCAGGCAATTCAACCTAAAAAGGTGAAACCAATGAATTTTATGTACCAAGTACAGATGCAAGATTTTACTTTCAGAGGCCTGACATTTTTGCATTTAAAATCACATTTTTATTGATTTCAAGCAATATTCTACTTTCCTGAGGTTTTTAATTTGAGGTTTTCTGAAGATGCAAATCATAATCAGCAAAATATAAACAAATGAAAGCTGAAACATTGATTTGCATACTATTGCATATATGTGTACATTTAATCTTTGAAGTTAAGTTACAGGTATTACTTGGAAATTTAGAATCTCCTGAAAAATTGCATGCATTTCTGTAACTTCAAAGATTAAATGTAAATAAACAGTATGCAAATCAATATGTTTCACCTTTTATTTGTTTATATTTGGCTGATTGGGATTTGCAGTTCGGAAAACCTCAAATTAAAATACTCAGAAAATTTTAATATTGCTTGAAATCAATAAAAGATGGATTTTAAATACAAAAATGTCAATCCTCTGAAAGTAAAATCTTGCATCTGTACTTAGTACTTAGTAGATAAAATGTATTGGTTTCACCTTTTATGTTGAATTGCCTGAATAAAATTATCCAGCATATTCTAATTTTCCGAGTAGTACCTGTGTATTCTAATCAGTATTTCATCACAAGTATACAACAAAAATCCTAAAATCTGAAAAAACAAACCTTAAATTTTCCAACATAACAGAAATTAAAACACTCATTCTTTATGTTAAAGAATCTGACAAACTCCTTTCTGTTATGAGAGACAATGGAAATCCCCTGACCTTTCTCCAGCCGTGGCCGGGGGTTGTACCGGTACCCCGCCTGGCTCCAGAAGACCGGCACGGAGCCTCGGGTCTGTACAAAAGACAACGTGTGGCTGTGCACGTGGATCAGCTGCTCCGTCTCCACGTAATTAGCCACATGTCCATCCGTGTCCACTCCTCTCCGTTTGTACCGCATCCCTTTGAAGAAGAGCATCCGATCGACATTAATTTGATTATTTATAGAAATTATTTGTGAAGAGAACCATAATCAGCCCATTTATACTCTGTGAAGAAGAGCTTAGTACTGTGTTTCTGTCGATGCTACCTGCACGGTGGCGGCTGCGTCTGGAGATCAGGGCCACGGTGAAGCGTGGATGGATGTCATCTACACAGGTGATCTCCTTTGGTGGTGTTTCGGGGCTGCTCCGCTCTTCATCGGACGTCTCATTGTAGTTCACCACCAGTTCCTCCACCTGCACGAAACCCTGGATGATCGGGATCACCCAGAAGTCTACATCTGGGGCCTGGAAGATTTAACATGCCACGAAAAAAACAGGGAAAAGGAGATTAACATAAGGAAGTAATTTGCATAGACTCCGAGCCGGAGAAGATAAAGTTCCCGTTTACATTTTCATACTTCTCTGATAAAAGTCCTGTAATTGCAACGAACATCTGCCACAGTAAGTCGTAGAAAAACTGACTGCTCAGTGTGGAAGCATCCATTACCTGAAGGTCAATAAGATCTTGGATCATGTGTTTGTTCCAGAAGAATCGGTCATCCACCTTTTAAAAAAGTAAACAAGTCAGTCAATATGAGGAATTTTTGCAAGCAGCTCCAACCACACATTTACACATTTCTCTGCTAACCTGCTTCCACAGCGGTAAGCTGGATTTATCCGAGTCTCCCTGCCGCTGCACGCTGTTTGTCAGGTCGTAGGTCAGGCTGTAGTAGAAGGAGTCCGAGTCCATGAATATCTTGTAGAGCTCATCCAGAAGCCGCCTCTCCAGACGCTCCTTCTCTTTATTCTCCTTGACCTGGAAGGCAGGGGAATACTGGATTGGGCAGGTGGAAAGAAAAGCAGTAAGGTTAAGAAGCAGAGAAATACCCTTTAAGGTATGAAAGACAGGAAAAGCAGCAGTTAAAAGGTGAAAGGGCTCATGCTGCAAAACCATACCTTTTTCTTGATGGGCACAGCCACGTTAGATTTGATCTGACTCAAGGTTTTCATCAGCTTCGACTCGTCTGGAGACTGGGCCAGCTTCTCTGGTTTGTCGATTCCAAAGTGATGCTTCTTGCAAAGCTGAAAAGGAAATGTATGCAGCTTCACACGTCTCAGCACTACTGACATTCAGAACATCACCGTTCAGTTTGATGAGAAGAGGATGAGGGAATCTGGCAAAGCAGACTACAGTCTACTAAACGGTTCTACTTTATAACAATCTAACATCTACATTGATGTGTAGGATTTCTATTTTAAAGGGGGAAAAGGTCAATCTGGAACAGAGAGGTCTAAAAACCTATCCTCTAACAATCATCTTTTATTACTCACTTGAAAATATTCTGTCTCACCATCCATGAAGCTTCCCTGAAAAACTGAAATCTTAGCAACATTCATCTTCCGTTGTCATTCAATGCTACGCTTCAACAAAACCAGGGGAAAAAACTAACTTCTACAACTCCTATTTAACCTCTTTCAGCTTATTTTAATAGATGAATCATGCAATGACTAATACTCAGTACACTTAGATAAATTAGCATATACAAGCACGTCTCCAATGATTGCCAAGGGGTACTCAATGGAATAAATACAGCAGAAAATCTTGGGACTTGCCATAAAGTATGCATACCTCCAAGTCAAGCTCCTGAGGATCTTCATCAGACAAGGGAATAACAGCTATCTTGGTGATCTTGTAAACTTTGTGGTTGCCTGGTAAGTTGCCTACAAGTGCTTTCTGGCGGATTAATACGAGGCCAAGCGGAAGGTCTGCCAAGAGGAGAAAGAAGATGAGGGAGTTGCGTCACTGGTGCAGAATTCCTCACATTCTGAAAGGTGTGAAGAGGCCAGCTGCACACCAGTCATCAACTGCACATTTATTAATAAGGCTGACATCTGGCAAATAAATATTTATATGAATGTTAATCTGTTTGATAGGCCAGGGCAGTATAGTTGACATAATTTCCACACGGTCTCACATGGTTACCCCTATAGCCCACACAGTCAGGGATGAAAACAGTTAAATCATCACCATCGGCTCACTCCACTACGTACATTTATTACCACATCTTCATTGACACCTTTGTGTATAAGACACAGACTAAGTAATGGTTGACATTGTGATTCAAGGTTCCAGTACAGATAGACAAAAATGAAGCTGTTTTCTCGTAGAAAACATTAAAAACAACAAAAATGCTCACTATTTTTCATCCGCCACCTACCTGTGTGAAGCTGTATTTTTCCAATGACACCTTCCACCAAACCCAAACAAACTGGATTCCACGCCAACAACAGGTCTGTTGCTGAAACAAATTAATGCAAACGAACATCAGGAAGGTGATAAAAGATGCTTTAAAATTGATTGAACAGCCGATACTACAAAAGTTATTTTTTTAAAGATATGAGCATGTACACCTTCTCTGTCAGCGATAGCTAAGCAGTCACACAGGCTCGGCCTGAGTCAAACCAAACAGAAAGTAATTGAAGACAGTCATGGCTGGGTGATTTCCTGTACTCGCAGAAATGCATTCAAATTGCATTAAACCTCATAAGATGAGAGAACTTAGTTTATAAACTGTATATGTTGTAACAGAAGTAAGAGCAGATATGTGGAAGTCTTGTCGGCGAGTCATTTCTCAATCAATAAAACATAGTCATCAAACTAACAGAAAAGCAGAAGAAAGTGTAATTTCATTTGTTTTCTGCGTCTCTAAATGCCAGTTATGTAAACTTTCCGTGAATAAAAATAAACCTGGAATGCTGCACATTGGTTATGGATTAAAAAATGACATTGTAGGAAATTGGAAAAATGTGACGGGTGAGGCAAAGGGTGGAGAACATCAACTGTAAGCAGCCTCAGACAATGACTCTTCCTGTTCCATATGCTGGAGAACTGCATGTGCCGAGGAATCGGCTGAAAGGGCCCCACAGGGAAAGTCTAGCAGAATTAGAAACAAGCACACTACTACAACTTCACCCAGGGTGTGTAATATCACTGAAATGCTTAAATGTCTGCTTAGGGCGGAGTGGAAAGGCAGTGAGGAGTGGAAACCCTTTTTCCAATTAAATAATGAAACAGCAGTGCAACTAAAAACCTGTTCAGGATGGCTGCACAGCCACAGATCTTCAGCTGACACAGAGGACAGCATGCACGGCCTTCTGGTGAAACTTTTCCTATTATTCAGCAGTTTAACTGGGAATTTTTAATTCCCACTGGTCCTTGTGTTCATTTAATGTGAAAGCTTGTAATAGCTATGAGCTGAAGTAGCACATCTCGCTTTTAGAGTAGTATCAGGAGCTGCTGCTTTACATTTTTCACTAACACTTGTGTTGATGGTGCTGAAAACTAAAAAATATTTATTTTCAGTACCATTCCTCATTATTTCATTGAAAGGAAGCTTTAAAAAAATCACATTTAATCCGGCTAGTAATATGAGAAGCAATGTAATAACTTTGAAGAGTCTTTGGGGTGTTGGCACCATCGGAATGAAAGCTGGAGCTAGTTCACTGCTTAGGAGTGGCACTCCAAAAAAAAAAAAAACAAATCCCCACACCTCCTTTATCAATCCTCTTGTTTTGTTTAACACATTGATCGTGCTGATTTCATTAAATGATCACGTTTTTGAGATGAGGATGAATGACAAAGGAATCAGACAAACCATACGGAATAACGTGATAACTCCAGCCAAGCGAACAAATGGGTGGCATGGATTTATAAAACCCGAGCCAGGTTAATGCCAAGTGTTGGTTTCATGTCAGAGAAAGCTGGCATCCAGTACGTACCCGGTCTGACAGCCATGGTCCCGTCTTTTCGGCTGCACCACAGAGCACGGTCCCCGCTCTGGAGAATATACTCGTCCTTCGCCTGAAATAGCTCCATTTTGTCCTTTTTTTCTTACGTTGCCCTAAAACAAGTACCAATCTGGCTCCGCGTCCAGGTACGGCGGTTCCACGTCTCGGAGGTTAACAGTAGCTAGCCTAGCCGCGATTAGCTCGTTTCCCACGGGCTGGCTAGCTGCCTCGCGTGCTAGCGGCGGCTGTGTGCGTATCAGATTTATTTATTCCGCTTCCACGCATATTGATGCTCGGAGTTCCTTTAAGTCAGAAGACTGACCATTTTAGCAGTCACGGTAGACTGTGTGAAGGAAAGGGGAGTGAGAAAGTGTCCCAAGCGGGAGCAGCTGTGTGCCGCTCCAGGCGTAAGCGACGTTTCCTGCCCTAAACAATGGCACGTGACGCGCCGTCATCACCGGCGTGCAGGTACCGTACTTAGAATCATCACCCTCATTTCGCTAAGTAATCATTGATATAATATCATTGTGTCTTTAAATAGTAAGCTACTAAACTGTTAAACAAGTTGGTTAACTAAAAATGTATGACTTTAATTTGACATGTCTTTACAATGTTTTCCTTCATTCGTTTATAATAATGTGCCACCTTATAAGAAGAAAACCAGTGCAATTAGCTTGGGAAGTTTCATGTTTAAAGTAGCCACTGAACAAAGTAATCTAGTCTCAATGATAATATCCCAATAGAATCTTATTGCCCCCACCTAACTAAGAATAGGGAGCCAAAAATGTTCTCACTCATGATTCAGAAGGCCCTGAGGGCAAAGGCAGGGAGCAGCTGACCTCAGAGTAATAACCATTATAGCTGTTTGTCTTATCACCAAAAACTCTCCAGAAGACAGCTATGGCATCTGATTACTTGGTCTGGATGTATTTTCAGTGGAGGTAATAGAACAAACATGCTCAAATGTAAAAATAAAACTCCAGATTTCTTTCAGAATCTTTGGGAACAAATATATTTCATACATTTTATTTTAAATAATACCACTGTGACTTTCATTGAGCAATGAATCAGTGAATTACTAATAAACCATGATCAGCTGGAAGCCACGATCCATAATTTGTGAAGTGTGTAAGGCTCTGACTGTACCTTGCTGATGGCTTACAATCTTGTTAGTGACGTATTACTAAACAAATACTGTGGGTTATTATATAGTAGTTAAAATAAAGTTATTATAAAAGTCAATCTCAACCTTTTTGACTGACATATGAAAGTCTCCATGAATCAGGAATTTTCACACAGTTGGCCCTTTTTAAGGCATTGAGGCCATTGCTGTGTTAACATCATTACAGATTGTGGCTTTGGTAGTTATACGAGGACATTCTGACAGTCTTGAAATGCGATTCCTGTTAGCAGCAAGTGCTGATTGTCTGTAAAGATACACGTCTCCCCCCATTTGACATTACACATTCATTATTGTACCAAAATACTTTATATAAATACTGAAATCATGATTCAAATTAACAAGTAAACCAATTCACATACAACCACTCAAACACATCAATCAAAACGGTTTTAAAACGATAAACGTCTGAAGTGCTGCTGGTTTGCAGCGTGACACATTTCACCGATGACAAAGTGCAAAGACGGCAAAATCATAATGCACCAAAAAGCAGCATCTAAGAATCATTTCTACTGTGTGAAGTGACGAAGCAGCTTCAACGTGACCAGGTGGCCATAAAAAGGGGAAATGCTTTTCTGATAACTCCGTTTTTGCAGGGAGTTCTGCTTTAAAGCCCCAAAGTTTGCACAAATGCACAAACTGATGTTCTTATGGATTAAGAAATGCTTCAAACGATATTTAATCAGACAAAAGGCAACTAAACATAACATTTTTTTTAGGAAAATACCTGTATTTCTCTTCATTTTACTAATAAAGGCCTCTTATTCTGACTTCAACCTGCCTTGCAACTGTTGTCAACATCTTCTTATGACTGCAGTCATTATTATGAAGACACTTGGCAAAACACAGAAGGCAACAATATTGCCTCGAAGGACATGATTGGAGTGAGATACCATCACTGATGTGCTGAATGGACATACCGACACATAATCAATGCATGCAACTTCCACAAGGATGTAGCTAGAGGTGTGGGAGAGTTAGCCAGAGCAGATCTGTTCACTATCAAATATACAGCAGGTAACCCTTCTCTCCTCTTTCATAGGAAGTGTGCGGTCATTATGAGATCTCCTTCGCCATCTCAACGTTCTCCTTGCTGATCATGCTCGGCTCTCCTTTCTGTGTCAGGTTGTCTCCCTCTGTTGCAGTTTGGCTGGCAGGCCTGGCCGGCTGCTCCTCCAGTTGCTCTAGTTCTTCCAGTATGGTCTGAACCCGCCGGACTCCGTCCCGCCTCGCCTGCCGCACGTCGGCGCGGCCTTCTGGGTCGACGGAGTCCAGCGCTAAGAGCTCTTTGGTTAACAGCTCCTCCAGCAACAAGTACTTCTTATCATTTTTCTTTCCGCTGAAGCATCTCACCTCCTGCTCCAGTTTAGCGACCCGTTCAATTATCTGCTGGACCTTAGTCAAACCTGGGTGGGCTGGGCACTGAGCGGCCTGATCGGCCTCCGCCTTTACGGGCGAGGTCTCCGGGGATACGGCTGTCACGTCCTGGGCATCTGGTTTGGGAGGTATTTGAACTGTGATATCTGCAACATGATGTTGGGGTTGTTCTGGCTTCTGGGGCTGCTGAGGTGACGGCTCGGGCTGCTGAGGCTGCGTCTGAGGCGGCGCCTGCTGGAACTGGTTAGTCTGCTGGAACGGATGCGGCTGTTGAAGCTTTTGGACGTCAGCTTCTGTGTGTAGTGTCTGAGGAAGCGGCGCGTTCTCCTGTTTGTGCTGCATGCTCGGCTGCTCCAGCTCTATTCTGTGTGGCAGGTCTCTTGGGAGAACATGCTGCTGAATCAAAGAAGTAAAAAAAAAATAAAGTTATTTTCATCTGTCATCATCTTACACTGACACTGGCCACATTTACATGAGGTTTTTAATTCCACTTTAATTACGAATAAAGATCCTAGTTTATTCCATTTTTAATTCTGAATTAGATAATTCCTCTATCATGTAAATCTTAATTCAGCTTTAAGTTAATTCTGGTCGTTCTGCACATGCTCGTTCCCTCGTCCTGTCAAAATAGCGACCATACACAGTGCATCCCGTCCGAAGCAAACGGGCTCAAACCGAGTCTGTTCACGTGAAAGTAACGTAGCATTCTAGCGGCTAGCTGATGCTTCATAAATAGACTCCAAATCAAGTGAAAATGGTTCTTATTACTACGTTTTCACATGTAGTGGAAAAGAAACAAAGTGGTTTTGAACTTCTGGTAGACGTACATACGCACGTTACGTCACTTCCGCCATCCAACCAATCAGAACCCTTCCCAACCCCTGGCTTTAAAAACGGAATTAAGAAAACATGTTGTCCATGTAAACCTTTATTCTGGATTAATATTTCCATGTAAAACCGAAGGACAAGATTTTAATTCTGAATTAATTAATTTGGAATTATCAATTAAAAACCATCATGTAACCGTAGCGGATAAAATTTTAAAAACTTAGGGAAACTACCTGTGGTCTGTCCCCCAGCACCTGTGTTACGGTGGGCGACTGGCTCCTTATGTGAGGGGGGAGGTGAATGGACGCAGTGTCGCGGTGTTGGGGAAACATTGTTGGAGAAGCCCTTTCTCTGGGAGGCTGCATGGCGGCGGAGTAGCCGGGCCACTCGTCTGTTTGAAGACGATGGAAGGGCTGCTGATGCTCTGGGTAGGGGACACGCTGAGAGTACACCGAGGGATTCAACTGGGGCTGAATTTGGCCCCCTCCGCCCTCATGGATGACCGGGATAGGGATATACCCTGCCTGGAGACCAGTGCTGCTTGTCCGGGAAGGTTGGGGATGGGGGATAGTGTAAACCTAAAAAAGCAAATAAGTGGGATTCAGCATTTTTTGGCTCTTATATGAATATTGATACATATTTGCACAGTATTTAGTGAGACACGTTATCTTAAGCCTTACCTCTGCTGTTTGTGTAACAGGTGAGCTGGCCTTTGCAGGCTCAGGGGAGCAGCTGTCTGAGGGTCCGTGTAAAGGTGATCTCGGCCTGCCATGGAGCCCATGAGTCTGGGACGGCGTCTGCCCATCTGTCCGCACACTCTGCGCTGTGATCGGCTGGATGTAAGAGTAACACGGATGCTGCTGCGGCTGCTGCCTCAGCTCTGCGCCCTCATGAAACACTGGGATGGGAACATAACCTGGGCGAAGAATGGGGTGCTTCATCTCCCTCACAAAGGTCTTCTGTGTCTCCTGTGGACTTGGTTCTGGTGGTATGTTGGGTCCATTCGCAGATACTTCTCGATTCTGTAACAAAAAAGAGAACAAATTATAGCGCTTTAATGTTGTTCCCTTTACTAATATTCCAGCAATTTCACTGCTCAACAACAAAAAGTGGTGCAATCTTTAATTGTTAACCCTGCAAGCAAACTTTTAAACATAGCTAAAGATGTGTGGAAAAAAAACTTAAACAGACATATTAAATCATGCAGCCAACAGTGATTCAAAACCCTTTAAGATTGTTTTGAAGAAAAGTCTTCCCAGTCCTGAGATAGTTACAAAGGCTATAGGTTAAAATGCCACATTTTTACAGAGGGGTGCCAAAAGTATCGCTGCTCTGTGTCTGATAAAACAACTTCTGATTAACTCTCATCAACATGGGTGCATTTCCAGTCAGACATCTGCTGCGTCTGCAGTGGATATTTTGCTCAACAATCTGAGTGACATCACCCTGATAAATTTCCACACAATAGTTTGACACACCCTCTTATACTAACATGTTATTGACTACCAATCATTATGTCACACAGAGAAAGAATAGTTTTAATCCAGCAATACATCAAGTTCAGTAGGAGGGCAGAGTCTTTGTGTTATTTTGGTTCTGGTGGTATGTTTCTTGCATAAACTTTAAATAACTGTTGCAGGATCAAGTGAAGTGAATTTGCCTCTTTGTGATAGTTTTTTATGACCACACCTACTCTGTTTTGCTTTTTAAAAAACAAACATTTATTCACTAAATAAAACTGTTTATCCAATACTCAAACTAAAATGTGGGGGAGTTGAATAAAAACAATTTAAAAAGAAGTAACTAAACACATCACAACAGGGAGTAATGTAGATTTTTATTGGTTAATATATAATAAAATATCCCCCAACTAAGTAGGAAAATATAGGGATGTAAGCAACAGGTCTGACAGTCCAATGTCCAATAATAAAACTGAAAAGTACGCACAAATCCACTTTTATCTACTAAAAACAAATCTGAAGGAACTTGTATGTAAACCTGTGGTTTTTTCCTTCCACCACAAAAGTTATGAAATAGCTGTGAACGACCCTTTGCCCTCTGCCTGCACGGGACACCGCAAGCTGCCAATGCACCAATTTTATCCCCCAACAGCTGTGTCTTTCTAGCAGATTCCTCTGGACACTAACTTTGGAAAACAGTGTCTGTCTCTGCGACGAAAGATTACCAGCTGGCAGGCTGCGAAGCTCGCTTCAGCCCACGGGTTTTCACTGCAGACCTGTATGTTTTCCATGTCTGTAAAACAGCCCGACATGATAAGCAGGGGCAGCCAGGCCGGAGAAAGCCCCGGACCAGCCTCAAATCCTTGTAAGGGAAAAAGTTTATTAAGAGCTGCACGTCCCCGTGTTTCCCCCACCATGAAAGAAACGCCGTTAACAACATCGGGAGCTCAACATAGGTAACCTTAACAAACTGCAGGGTGAGTCATCGAGTAATAATAGTGTTAGATCATGACATGGGAATATTACGGGCTTGATCAACCGTTATAATAGGCTCATGAGCTGTCCGTGAGGGGGAGGTGACGGTGCCAAACAAGGCCTATAGTCAACGAGATTAATGTGCAACAATGATGTAGCCTAACGGTTTTGTTGTTTTACTACAGGAACGGTTAAGTGAACCAACGCGCGCGCTGTAACCGACGCAGTTCAATATAAAAATAGCCGTTGAACAGTTATGCAGCCGTTAGCCGTTAACATTGGCGAGCCAACTTTATGTCTTACCTTTTTGTGGTCGTGTCTCGGGTCATTCCAGGTTGTGGTGCGGTTGTTGTGATCCACGAAGAAGGGCCATCCAGTGTGAGGGTCAATCTTTACTTCCCACCCGAGGGGGAGAGGTTCGTTGTCATTACTTGCCATTGTCAGAATAGGGGACTGTGTCTTCACTGCGTTCATGTTGCTGGCTGACGAATACTGAGACATTTTATACAGGCGACGGACGCTTTAAAGATTCCTTCAAGTGACGTGGGAAAGTGGGCTGGAAGTTTCTCGAAATAGCAGGGTTAATGTTGGGGGCGGTGGGCAGCGCTGTGTACGGCGGCGCGGCTGCTCGTCATGTCGCAGACCCCTCGATAGACACATCAGCTCGGAATTTCTTGAATTTGTTTTCCCAGAGAGACGCTATTTGGACCCTTCTGGAAAAATAATGGGTAAAATCCTATTTA
The DNA here is from genome assembly GCA_037177115.1 of Craterocephalus stercusmuscarum. NCBI lineage: Eukaryota > Metazoa > Chordata > Actinopteri > Atheriniformes > Atherinidae > Craterocephalus > Craterocephalus stercusmuscarum. Next base: position 6,034,135 of record JBBDHI010000017.1, read on the forward strand.
TTCTACAGACAGGAAAATCTTTAACCTATTATTTACCAGGGAACCCCTTGAAGTCTAAACTGTGACACTTGTGTGTCCACAGACCTCAAATTTTCTGCCAATTAGACAAGGGAATCCCAAAGCTTTTCTTCTTGATTGATAAAGTCTCCAATGTACTCAGACTCCCACAAGACAAATCCCGTCCAAGGAAACTCAGTCTGCAATGATCTGCTACACAATTATGTAACTGATGGTGTGATACAGTGTAGGCACAGTGACACCTCTATTGACAATTTTTCTTCAGTCTAAAATACTCCAATTATGGATCATGCACTTAGGAAACACTAGTAAATATTTCCCAAGACTGGACTAAGAGACGCAACCACTTGGGTTTTTAAAGTGCTTTGTAAAACTTTGGACATTTCAGTAAAAGATTTCTTATTCATTCATTCTTGGACTTCCTGAAATTTATAGTTTATACATTTATAGTGTCAAAATATCGCGTAATTATTGCTTGAAATGGTGAAAACGGCATCATATTTAAAATGTAATCATATAGTAGTTTTAAGGAGAATCCCACGGTTACTAAAATATTTTTCTGAAGGAATAACATTTTTAGACATGCATGATGCAGAAACACTAGATTCAAATAAAATAATAATAATAATAAATCTGATTCTTCATTCAGTGAAAAGGTTTACAAAATAGTGTACCAGCTTTTCTTTTTTTTCTTTCATTAGCATAAATGGCTTTTCAAGCTCAGGTAAGTCCAAGATCCTGCCTTGAATCAGTGATCTCTGTGACTGTAGTCATTGTTGTTAGGCAAAAATGAGAAACTGGAATAAAACTAATTTCTAATTTTTGATTTATAGACCCCTGTAAAAAAATATATTCCTCATAAGTTTTGTTATTATTCATTTATGAATAAATACATTAAATCAGTTCATCAAAGTTTGTGAATGAAGTTTATGGAGAATATACTGATTAACGTTTAATATTGTAAAGTATTCCTTAAATTGAAACTTAAATTCATAGTCAGAAGACTTTACCAGCGTTTGGAATATAAAATAAATAAAACACGAGACAAACGAGATAAACAAACACGAATATGAAATTCATAACATGACACACTTGTTTCACCTTAATCATGTTGACAACTGTTTCCAGAAACGTCCAGTTGGAGCACCACCCTGAGCGGTAACACCGGTAAATAAATCAAGCGCACTCTGAAAGCCCCGCACGAAACGTGAAAATATTCGTTTACTGTGTTTTGGTTGCGTCGCGTATACTTTAACTAATAACTCAATGAGAAAATATAATAAAGTTAAGACTTTTGCAGCTGAATTAATCTTTAATTTCTCACGCTGACCTCTCTGGGCTCCTGACGCGCAGGCGCACTGCCGACTCACACAGTGACGTAAGAGCAGTTGCCCGGTTAGCTAGCTTGTAAGCTAGTTAGCTAATTGTTAACAGCGTACATCGTCAGTTAACGTCAGCTAACTATCAAGTAGCTAACGTTTTCTGACCAAGTGACAGTCAATATCGGCAATGGACGACGAAACACACCCAAGAACCCTGTAAGTATTTTCACGTTTTTAACTGTTGCGTTGTGATCAGTTAGTTTCGCTAACGTTTGGAACCGGTGGCTAACTTAGCTACCTAATGCTATAACCCGGCGAAGAAAGGCCAACCATTAACCTATAATGCTCGATTATCGTCAACTTGATGGTAATTAGATTTAATTTGAAAGAAATTACCGCGTTACACTGGAATGCGCAGACTATTTAAATAGCCCGACGCTAGCCTTTTGTTAACACTAGGCCAGAGGAGCTCATGGAAATCGCGTCACAATAATAATCTCTCTTACAGTCAAGTTAAACCCGTGAAGAAATAAGATGCCAGTCTCCAAGTTCTACTGCATTTTAATAACTGGTGAACACGTTTTCCTCCAGATATGTGGGAAATCTCTCAAGGGATGTAACAGAGATTTTGATTTTACAACTCTTCACCCAGATAGGACCTTGCAAAAGCTGCAAAATGATAACAGAGGTAAGGATCTAAGATTGTTTTAATTTATTTCATATCACTTTTCTTGGCAACCATATGACACCCTAAAATTTAAGAGGGCGAATCAGCGAATGCAATTATTAAAGTGAAGGCGAACAATTGGTGGAGATGTAACTCGAAGATTGCACTTAGAAAACCATGGAATCAGTCCTTATGAAGATGTCAAATACTTGTCTTCTGCAGCATACAAGCAATGATCCATATTGCTTTGTGGAGTTTTTTGAGCACAGAGATGCAGCTGCAGCCCTTGCAGCTATGAATGGGAGGAAGATATTAGGAAAGGTAAGGAGGTCAAAATGAATGCTTTAAAACTAATAAACAAATGTTAACTACTTACTTTTAGACTGACTTTTCTTTTGATTCTTGATTTTTGTAAAGGAAATTTCAATTCTTCTGTTTTTTAGGAGGTTAAAGTTAATTGGGCCACCACACCAAGTAGCCAGAAGAAAGACACATCCAGTAAGTGTTGACTTGTAACTTGATTTAATTAACTGAAACCAAAGTATACCTAAATATTTTGTCCTTGCTTTTTGTATAATTTTAGATCACTTCCATGTTTTTGTGGGTGATTTGAATCCTGAGATTTCCACTGAAGATGTCAGGGCTGCATTTGCACCTTTTGGGAAAATCTCGTAAGTTTTTTTTAGCTATAAGTTATTTTATTTTTTGTGTATTGCAAAGTTCAAAACATCCATTATATGCATACTGTTTACATAATGTTGTTGTTTTAAACTTGGAAATGTTTATGCACTTCATTCTACTGTTTGGCTCTTGTATCAGCTATCACTGACTATGTTTACATGCATACCATAAGATTACGGACTTAACTGTGAATATAAAATATTAAGCACACAAATATTTTGAATGGGAGGATAATTTGCCACATGTCTAGTTTGCTATTTGTCTTTACCTTTTTATTGGAAGTTTTTTAAAGCTACATTTTGATTTAAGGGAGCTTTAACAGAAACATTAGGGTTATTATGTTCCTCAGTTCTCTCTGTTTCGACACTGAGAAACCAACTGCTAAACAGAGTTTAGAGTAGAAATTTAAGTTTCAAAAAGAGCTTTGGTAGTGTCTTTGAAACGACCTTGAATCTTCTGGGTCAAGCTTAAATCAAGTTTTGTGATTAGTTAAGTATTTCCAACCGCTTATTACCGTGTTTTTGTCTCTGAGAATGGGAAATGGGAGAGAGCTGTGAACTCGGAGCAATAAGATATTCATCTCTTATCTTTCAGAATGATTTTGTTCCAAAGCATCAATAAAAACCCTCATAACCCAGCACAAAGTATAACTTCCTCATGAGTTTCAACTTGTATGATATAAACGGTTTTTGAATTAAGACTTTCTGTTAACAGTTTCTATATAGGCTTCTCAGACCAAAAGGGCACTGTCTTTAGGAGACTTCATGTGAATAATTTACGCTTCACCCTACATCTCAGTGAAAATGCAAAGGCTGAAGAAATCTTTGATCCTCTTTATGGGCCATGTATTTTCAGAGTGCAGTTGGTTGGAATGCACCTGACTTTTTCCCTGCAGCCCTTTGCAAAATGAATAAAAGGCTCATTAAATTCACAGAGGAGCACAGAAGCATGAGTATATATAGTGCAGACCTAATAAACTGTCAGAGGGACACAAACATCTTATGGATAGCATCCATCTTGAGTTCATAAAAGTTTACCTTATGTGCATTCCTTTAGATAATATCTAATCAAGCAAATGTTTGCTTTGTTGTTTTCCCCTCAAAACATCCTACATGTATGCATCTAAGCATAGATTGTGACAGACTGACATGATTTAAAGTAATGGTGTATGGAGACTTTGACTTCATCTTTTTTCCTAAACACCTCATCAGAGCAGCCTCCTTTTTAAAAATGTATTTAAATGAAAAGTCCCAAAACAATTCCAGCAATCTTACTTTGGGTTTGTGTTTCATGACTTGCGTCATCAGCTTTTTAGCATGTTCTCGCTTTTTGTATGTACATTTAGCGTGTGGTAAGTAAACTGTACATTTATTAGCAAAATGTAAGCTTTGTGTTTGAACCTGAACCACCTTTTAGTTGTGCTTCTCAGTGGAGTAATAGCACTCTGGTTATTTTACAGAAATGCTCATAGGATTGGACAGGAGCTTGAAGGCTAACAGCAAGGAACTGTGCACTCTGGAGACTCAGATGTAGTTTTTTTCTCTATTTATTCCATTTTTTCTAATGTCTTTATTTGTATTAACATTATATAGATTAGATTAACAAGTTCCAATATTTAGTGTATTCCTCTAAATCTGTGTTTTTTTCAATTGTCTCATTTTGATTTGCATAGTGTTGTTTGTAGTGCA
>JBBDHI010000017.1:6191692-6210046 GCA_037177115.1 Craterocephalus stercusmuscarum
ATAGATAGCGGAGAAAACTAAACAGACTGAAAAATATGACCAAAAAGAATAATAAGATTTATATGCTGCACCGGAAGAGAATAAATTACATTTTTCAGCACTCCGGACCGCTTGGAAAAGACAAAAACAGGTATGTAAGGGCTTAAAAAAGTGTATTTTCCATGATATGTTCCCTTTAAATCACCTGACAGTCTAGTAAGAAGAGATGTGGGGACTTTACAACATTTAGTAATAAATGTAGCCTATTGGGAAAATAAAAACATTTGACTGATAGGTGATCAAAATGTAAAGGGGTCCAAATTATGTCATGAAACTCCTCTTGTGAATATGAATAGAAAACAGTTGAAACTGAAATACCAACAAGTTGAAGCTGCATATTTGCTTTGCAAAAATTGTCCCAACATGTAATCTTTCCAAACGGAATCCTTTTGTGCTTATTTTAGGCTCAGATGTCAATTGAAAATTCAAGAAGATGCTAAAAATAAACAAGGATAAAACCAGCAATCAAAACTAATCTGAGACTTCTCATATTTTATTGAAAGCTCTTTGATTTGGGGAACATAACTCACTTAATATCAGCAGATTATGCTTTTCACAGTCAGATTTTGTAGCTATGAAATATTGACTCATGAATGTGTCGAGTGTAATGGCCTCACTAGTAAACAACTTTTCATCACACAGGGCTGCGAGAATGCCCTCTTCATTGTGCTCAAGAGCAACACACATCCCTTCTTAGGTGAGCTAATGTTAACAAAAGATGATTAATGAGTTATTCCCCAGCCAGTACTCGAGCAGACTCAATAGTACATTTAGGATTTACATTAGTCTATTACTGGTACACAACTGTGCCTGTTTCAGACAAAGGTGATGGTTGAAATTGATCCATTTCCTGGGAAAGTCACTGTTGCCTACTTTCATCAAGGGCTTTCAGAGACAATGGACAACCATAAAAACAGAACTGGTTCTGTGTGTTTTTTTAAGGAAGAGCAGCCATGCATAAGAGTTTTTTTGCTTTGTACTGCTCTGTAGTCTTTATATGAAGGATTGGTGACCAACATAACCAAATGAATGAATGAATGAATGAACTTTTGAGCTGCATCTTGTTTTCCTTTACCCACAGAATAGGAGGAAAATGCTTCGGTGGGATGGGGTATTGAAGCAGCAGGCAGTGTGGTTACTTTGTCTCATTTTATTTTCCTGCAGATGTTTTAATAGTCCCTGTAGCTATTTGGTTTTACAAGCTATGTTTATATGCATTTCAAATGCCACATGTAATTTGTAACAGCGTTTATAAACGAAGCTGGAGTTAGTAAAACATAAAATGGAAGAGAAAATAAGACAAACAATGATTAGTTCTGCGCAGTGACCCATGGAGGAACTCAGCCCTGTTTCCATCAACATTTTGTTGTTTGGATTTAATAGGACCACGTTAGAAAGCGTTGATGGGAATGTCAAAATAACAGGAAATAAGACAGGGCTTTTTTCTGGTTTTATGGTTACTAAAACATTCAGTAGCTGTTATCAATAAATAATTGCAAAATGTTAAATTAAACTATTCCACTAGATGCTCCTGAATTTCTTATACAGGTTGCTGGGTTTTCCTTCTCAGTTTTGACATGCATTTAGAAGATGTGAATTAACAAACAAGCAAACATGAATGAAAACATTCATCATGAAAAAATTCCAGTACGTGCATCAAAGTTTAGATTTCCTCTTCAAGTTGTTTCCCCCTGATTTAAATCAGGCTTGTTGAGTTGTTTCAGGCCTTGCAAACAATAATTTCATGTGACTTACCAGCTTCTGATAAAATAACCAAGTTATTCCCAGAAATGAAAGGAATTCTGAGACCTCTTTCTTTTTTCTTCATGTGGAATTTCCATTACATTCATGCGTTTTATACAGCTTATTCCAATTCAGGGTCATGGGCAAGCTGGAGCCTATCCCAGTAATTAGCAGGCGAGAGGCAGGGTCCAGCCAGGACAGGTCGCTGGTCTATCACAGGGTCAACACAGAGACAAACAACCATTCACACTCACTCCTAGGGAGAAAGAGTGACAAATTAACCCAACATGCATGTCTTTGGACTGTAGGTGGAGGCCAGAGTACCTGTAGAGAACCCACACATGGAAGAACTAAACCATTATACCACTGTGCAACACACATATTACACTACAATTACTAGTACTACTCCTTCTGACATACAATGGTGAGCAATGTCGCATTTCTTGCCACTTGCTGGTTTGTTAGCATCAAACTAGAATGCAAAAACTTTATTAGACGCATTCTTCTTTGTTTTAATAAAGCGATTTTGGGAAATAGAATAGGATGTGCTTTGTCCATTTTTTTTATCCTTCAAAGTTTAGTTAGCTACCATTTCTATTCTGTTTATTGACGCCATGAGCAAGAAAAAGTGTTCATACATTTTTGGACAGCACTGATCATGCTTCAGTAACAACACAAAAAAGCTGACTGAACATAAACATGTTATTCTGACCAAAACCATATGAAAATTATGCTAACACTATATAACACAATGTAGATGGGGATTGAATGAATTTGCTCAACTAGACTCAAAAGGGCCTAAATGTGCAAAACAAAGGATTCAAATTTCTGTATTTTCTTTATCTTTAAAAAACAAACTGCAAAATGTAAACGTATATTGATGCAGCAAAATTCTGACAAAAACTGTGACTAAAAGAAGCCCATTAATTACGTGTCAACAAGACGATGCTGGTGTAGTGAATTTAGCTACTTGCATGTACGAAGATCTCTCAAAGAGGAAGTTTGAAGTGACAAGATGTCTTGAACAGTTTCAAAAAAGATCACTTTGTCATGATGTTAAACATTTATCAGTCAACAGCTTAAGCGCATATATTTAGAATTTTTAATGGGACAAAGATTGTGATTCAATTAAATGACCAGGCCAAATGCTTGTTACCATACTGGCCTGGGACCATAGAAGATTATGATAATAAACACAATTTGTTTCTTTTGCAAGTTTACTTCAAATTTGCCTAAAAAAACAAAGAAAAAACTCAACTTTGGTCCTGAAAAGCAGGTGAAAATAAGCTTGGAGGAACTTAAGGAATGAAGCTGAAACTTTATGTGGCTCAAATTTGTTGGAAAAAACATCATCAGCCCAGAACTTGTGCAGATAGAAGGTATTACACCTCTAGCCCAGATTGCAGTTGCCTGTATCGTCAGATGATGTCAGACTGAAACAGGTTAGATTACTGTCCCTTAGGAAGATCCCTCTATAAATACAGCCCTGTTTCCTAGCTGAGAAATCCACTTATGACACAAAGGTGTCTTATCTGCATTAGAAGGTGCAAAATGTTGAGCTCTGCTGGCTACAGTGATGGTTGAGCTAAGACCCGATGAGGAGAAGTCTGTTTTTAACATTCCAGGCAGCGTGTTAGAAAAGTGACATAACAGCTCAGTCCTTGCACACTATTGCCGTTTCAGATTAGGTTGCCCTGTTTCCTTCTCCATCCCTTCACTGCCGCTGTTGTTGAGACCAGCATCCTGTGCCTCACTGCAGAACTGCCCAAGACAGTTGGTAAACAGAGGAAATACTAAGCCCCTAAATACATCCCTACTGTGTTTGGACGACTGCCATGACAACACACAGTGAATTTCCCGGAGAGCCAGCATGTTTGTTAGCCAGCACAGGGAAATGCCCAAGCGGTGGCCTTCTGTCCGAGAGGGTGCAGCTTCGGCTCATTATGTGCCATCGTCTATCACACCACCATTATAAGTAGCCTCTCACTACATGGACACACAACTTATTGAGAGAGGAATCCATTCTTGGCTCAAATGCATGCATAATTCAGAAGGAATGTCAAGATAAAAATCTGAACTGAATGTAAACACTCTAATCTGCTCCGTGAATCTTTCCTCTGGAGTCTTGACATATGGCCAAATGATCTGCTGTGTGGGTTTTTGACGCAGGGTTCCTGCTCTGGCTTTTATGTTGCTCACTGAGGATTTCCAGACAGCTTTAGATTACACCCTTTCACTCCAGAAACAACTGTCAAGGCTAATCTGCTCTGTAAGCACAGGTCAGCTGGACACCAGATCAACGCAGAGCATCAAAGACTGGACTGTCTCTTCCTGCCTCTACCTCATCCTTCTCTTTCTTTCTCCCCCACCTCCCCTCCTTTTTACTTTGGGTTTTTATAGCCCTCCTGACAAGAAAGGAGGAAATCCAAATCTGCATCCTGCAGAGGATGTCTTTTCCCTGACATAAATCATGCTCTTGAAGGATATGGTTTTGGCACCAATTGTAACAGTAAAGAAAAAAAAGGGATGGGCATTGATCCCACCCCAGCTCACACAACCGGGATCAATAGAATAGATCTGCAAGGCAGCCATAATGGTGGGGGCGTCATATAAGGTCGGACATAGGCTGGAGAGCAGCCCGACGGGAGCCTCTAGGGCCGTGCGTCACCCTATCTTGAAATCTTGTGCCTTATTTATTTGATGATTACAGCAATTTTTAAGTGGCGCCATGAGCTAGCGTGACTGCCTAATCCTTACTGAGGTCACAGTGTGCAGTTTCCAAGGAAAACGCTGTAATTGTTGTTTTGAACTGGAGGACTTCATTACCTTTGCTCAAGAGAAGTATAAACTTATAATGTTCACAATTAGCGCTTATTTTTAAACCGCTGCTGCCGTTGTTCTGTGATATCCGCTCTCTTTTACTGACAAAGTGTTAGCAACGGTTTCATGGCCTTTTTACATTCCTTTACACGGCTTATAGCAAAACCATATGTGCCTTGTCTCTGGTGAAAAAAGTGATGTAGCTTCTGATTTTAACTGCAGACTTTTCACTGCAAACTGAGCATGTGGTTGGTTTAAGTTTTCGTTTCAAGGAAGCTTTGATGTAAAAACTCCTTAGATTTTGATCTTTGGGCATTATGTCTTGATACATAATCTTTCTTGGTGTCTTCCTGTGAGACCCCCTAAATCCTGTGTCCTTCATGTGCAAATCCCTCAACAAACTGGCCCAGAGTGTCACCAGTGTTGTCCTGTTCAAAGGAACTCTGAGGTCAAGCCTGCCTGGTCAACCTCTCCCGAAGTGACAGAATTTACCCCCCACAACTAGCCCCCTTTCTCTCTAAAAACACATGGGGCCCCTGATAGACTGTCACCTTTCCTTACTGCAGGCCTGCGGTGATTTACTGCCTCAGTACACACCCCATATAAACATATCGTCCACATGTCATCGTGTGGACTTTCGTGGAGACACGGTTCAGATTTCAAAGATTTATCTGCTTCTTTGCTGTTAACATCATGAAACATTAACCATCGTCGATTCACGGTTGTGTTTTTTTTTCTAAAGTCCTTTCATCCTTACCATTTGAAATAAAGAAAAATAAGAATTAAAATTGCTCATCTTGGTTTATCTGGAAACACACTCACTGTCAGGTGTTAATGTTTATCTTAAGAGCCATAAAAGGAAGTTAACTTGCCACCCTTTTAACATATTTATGCCAGGAAACAGAGGCGCTAACAGTTAGGAAAGATAAAGGGTGGCTAGCCATATGTTAGCTTTTAGTGTCACTGTGAAAACACACCGTCTATAGATTTAAAATCAACATAATTAATGAAATAATAGCATTTGGCATTCATTACCTTTCTCTGATAAGACAGTTTTTAATATCCCGTGCCCAATTTCTTGCCTGGAAATACTTCCCTAAACTTTCCCTGCGCACAGACACCAGACACCCCCAACTGTTCGCTTTGTGTCATGTTTCAAAGACCCATTTATCAGGATAATGTGGACAAATGACAATACCAAACATCATTTCAAACTTCTGCCCTAGATCTGCTTAAAATCAAGTTTCACCTGACCTGGCCAGCTAACACCAAACAGCAGTCTATATGAATCAATTGTCCTTCCTGGATTAACACTGCAGACATGCCAGTATTTATTTATGTGCTGCATGCTTTACAGCCAATGCTTGCATGGTGTTTATTTCTGTTGATAAACTAGAGGGATTGTAGATATTTTTTTGGTGAAAGCTGTTTGAACCTGTCTGTCATCATTGTGTATCCTTTAGGTGCAGAGACTTGATACTGCATGAAGGATCAGCCTGTTCCTTGCATGACCCCTGACCCCTGCGATGAGAGAGGGGCCGTCCTGTCCAAATCAGCTCAGAGCCAAGACCTCAGGGTGTTCTGCAATGTATTAGTGGAGCCAGCTGAAATTACATTTGTCTGCTCAACATTTTCTGGGCTTGTGTGCTTTGTGCCTTGAGACACACAGGGAAAACAGTTCAAAGGGTTTAATGCCTGGCAAGAGGATGGACTTTCTTAAAATTTTGAATCAGGCATGTTAAGGAAAGAGGCTTTTTTTAATCAACTGCAATTTCTCCTGAGTTGGATTTTTTTTTTCCACTTCACCTACAAGCTAGGACCTGTCTCCGATGGGGCTGTGCAAGCTAACCACTAACTATACCTGGGAGACAGAGGCAAACAAACCAAACAGCAAACCGGTGACCCCAAGGAAATGCTGCAGTTGCCCCATAACAAGCAGTGTCCCCCTGCTGAATCAGATCTAATTGGATGGTCTCTCATGCTTTGGAAAATGTATGATTATTTCCACAATGATAATGTTGTTCCCTTAACCTCAACACAAAGAAGCAACAAAAAAACTTTGTAAAAGAAGATCCTGGATAACAAGCAGCCATAAAACTGAGATTAGTGCTCATAAATCTAACAGAATATTGACTGTTCAAAACATGCCACCTGAGCCCAAATCTGACTAAAGCATGTGATCTGGAAAGAAACTCATGGGAGTTTTTAGTCAAAATCCAAAATATATTTTATTGGTAACAGGAGTCCATTAGGTTAGAGGCTCAAGCTGCAGTTCTCAAGAGGTTATTGTGAACACTCCCAATGGGTTTATGGCTACTTTTGGAAGGATAGTAACGAAGGGCACACAGCTAGTTCACAAGGGGATAAGTAGAGAAAGTCAAAAACAAATATAAAGTCCCCATGTTGCTCTTCAGGTCCAGAAATAACTGCATGTTAATGGAAATAATTGGTGTAGACAGTGATGTGCTGCTGAAAAGTCAGAGAATTGATATGTAAGTAGGTGTGGGGTTTCCTGGAGGCCATATGGAAGCAGCATGGAGGGTGCTGTGGTGGGAGAGAGCTACCTGTTGGGTCCCATGTCCTCCTGTCACTCTGATCTTATCAGGGGGCCTGACCAAGAGGAGGACCAGCTGTCACTCTCACCGCTCTTTTGATGTCCTACTTCAGAGCTCTCACACACACCACCTCTTAAGAATTAAGGCTTGTTTTTTGTCCAAAATGAGAACTGGCGAATTTGCTGGTGAGCCAGTTAATGAATACCACTGTGAAAAAAAAAGAAAGACAATACCTCTAAATGATAAAGCGAGTTAGTTGCAGCTCTCTGAGTATATGAGGGGCGGTTCAATTGAGCAGTTTAGAGCCTGAGGCTTGACAAAAGAGAATCATTCCCCTGAGCTGACACAGGACATCCTGCTCATAAAACTGCCAGGACGTCCTCACAGGGAATGATAAAAGGGGAAGCAACAGTGCTCACCTGAGACGTCCTCACACTACACCCACCATGTTGCTCCGCATGACCTCATGAGTTCATTTGGAAATTGCACTCTTTTGGTAGTCCCATAAGCTCCGTCGGCTCTGTGCAGCAATTATCTTTGACTACCCATGCACGTAAGCTTGTTTTAAGCGTTGGCGAGACTCTTCTTCTTGTTTAAGGATGAAGTATGCACTAACATGTTGGAGCTAAACAAAAGCAAACTGACACATTTTAAGGATTACTTGTCATATTTTGTCAGATCTCTCTCATTTGTATAATCTTGTCTTCAGGTTGTTTTGGTTGAGAGCCTGCTTGTGTCATGGTTTATGCTTCTCTTTATATATATTTTTCTAACCTCCTATGCACTGTTTTAACCCATAAATGTCAGAACTCAGTATCAACCCAATTTATGAAAAACTACTTGCCTGTTTGGTCCTGGAAAAGCTCAGAAACCAGAGCAGTTCAATCAAGTTCTATGGAAGCACTCCTGGTCCTCAGAGGATGAAGCAAATCACTTAAGGTGCAATAAAAATTCTTTACCAATTAGTCTCATACTTTGATTTATGGCCAGATGCCTGAAAAATTAATCACACTCTAAACAGCCTCAGCTGTGTTTTCTGTTAGCTGCTAATAAGCAAACGTAGTCATGGCTGCATACCAAAGTGACATAATCCCTAATTAACACCGTCATTTTAGTGCAGTCATTGTCAGCATCTTAGTGAGCTACTCCCATATACCTCCTGATCATTTATATTCCATTGATTTTTCCATCATTATTCCAGCTTTTTGTCCGTTGTTGCCTTACTTTTCCAAATTAATGCAACAGGTGTTGACGAAAGGTCCCTAAGAGTCTTTAACTTGAGGTCCTTCTTCCTCTCCTTCTCAGACAATTGCTTGGCAGGGGCGAATATACTCACAATGTCCTCTGTGACTGGGTGCTCCCCATACTCTGCGAACTTTTGACCACCTCTTGACCACAGCTTGAAGTGAGCGGAGACAATGGTCAGCAAACAGCGTAATGAATGAAGGGATTAGGTATTAAATGACAGGATGTGCTTAAAGAAGAGCAGGTGGTGGTCGAAGAAGGTTCGGCTTAGTCTAAAAAATGGAAAATCATGCGTCTCACTGCTTTTTTTGTGTGTTTTCTTCATCTTCATGCCCTGTCTCTATCGCTTTCCATCTTCCACACTAACTTGTTTGCGATAGCTCATCTCTTCCTCTTCATTTCCTCCCTCTTCTATCTCCTCGTCACCGTGTTCCTAGCTCTATTGTCCACATCCACACAAGCAGAGGAGCCTGCTCCTTAACTCAAGCCTCAGACAATTGACATGCATGAGATTGGACATTCCGGTCCAGCCCCATTCATATGTACAGTAAGCAAAGGGACAAAAGCCATCTCACACACTGCAGAGCCCATCCCCCACACGAAGGGTCACAGAGGAGTGGAGCGAATGTTATTTCACTTGGGACTACAACTTAATAGACTTTACAATGTGAAATCTACAGGTGCTACTCGGAAAATGAGAATATCCTAAAAAAAATGCATGCGTTTCTGTGACTTAACTTCATAGATGAAATGTACACATATAGACAAAGAGTATGCAAATATATTACAGTTTTCATTTGTTTAGATTTTGCTGATTGGAATTTGCAGCTTAGGAAAACCTCAAACTGAAAAACTAGAAAATAAGAATATTACTTGAAATCAGTAAAAAATGGATTTCAAATACAAAGATGTCAGGCCTCTGACAGTAAAATCTTGCATCTGCACTTAGTACATAAAATGTTTGGTTTCCCCCTTAAGTTGAATTGCCTGAATATAACAACTTTTCCAGCATATTCCAATTTTCCGATATGTACCTGTAGTCTCTACAAAAGACTTAAAAAACAACTATTACCCATCGTTGTGTATCTAAATGTAGCTATGATCACCAAGTAGGCTTTTGTAAGCATGCTATAAGATGCTTTTTTAGATCAGTCATCAGTGTTAAAGCTAACTCGAATATCTGCTGAATACAGGCTACAGTGTCAGAAAGGCTGCATGTTCCATGGAAAGATACAGGAGAGAAAATGGACAGGGCTGTACAGTGTAATCCAAAAGTTAGCACAAAGTATCAGGAGGAGTTAGCAAAGAGGTTGCTATCATTCTGCAGGTCCCCGCTAGGTCACAGCTAAGTTCTTGTAGATGTGAGCAGAGCTAGATCAACATATTCATAGATTCCCACTGGCTATATCAGAAAAAAAGGTAGACTAGCATTAGCTTATGTATGAATCTGGCATTTTTTGCTGCCATAGTGGGACTTAACTCTTTACTACCCATCACTATCATTACGCTGTAACGCCTGACCTTACTCATGCCTGTTAATATGTCCGTTCCAAAATTCGATATATATCCAGTTTGTCAGCTGCTATTGCATCTAATAAAGTTCTTGTCTCAGAAAATCCTGCAGTAGCTTGCAGATTGTTATGTAAAAACATACACATATGCTACAGTAAATCTCAGTGATATTTTTTCGACTGAGATTTATCAGAAATAAGGTTTTAGCCTTCATAACATAGTCTTTACTTTTTTGCAAGAGCATGAAGAAGTATGACCTCCTATGATGCCAGGTTTGCACTTTGGGTGGGAGTGGAAAGCTCCTCTCAACGGGGTGGTAATGAGTTTCTGAGCTCACGCTTGTCAGTCTAGTAAATCCACATCTTACATCTGAAGCCCAGCACCCTCTCTCCAGTTTTCACATCAGGGAAGCAACACCATCTCACAAACACCCAGTGACCATTATTTAAGCACACAGGGCAAAAATACACAGATGAGTGACACAGAGATAGAGAAAGAGAGGCACAGAATAAGCCGTGCAAATAGAAAAACATGCACATTCAGGCTCTGAAAGACATGCTGGAATGAGTGAAGAGATAAAACACAGGCAGCTCGATGGGATATTGTATGTTTTAGTGCCTGCAGACAGGGCAGGGCCGGAGTGTGCTGGGCTTTGGGATTACCTCATTCTCATGTAGGCAGAGAGCCCCTCCTCCATCTGTGGCCCGCTGTAAACCAAGCCAGAGTTTAATTAGTATTTGTCTTCAGCACACCCTTTGTTGCTTCTACTCCTTTTTGTCCTTTCACTGGTGTTTTTCATTTTACATGTCTGTCACACTAGAGACGATGGATTTTATATTTGGAGTCTGATGCTTCTTAGCTATTTACACGAAAATATATTAGTATTACAGTAAGGTGGATGCTAGGTGGTAAAGATTAGAGTACAGTGACCTAATGTTTAACGAGATTACTGTCCAGTGACACACACTTTCTGTGTTAAACCTCACTGTTTACCTGGCGCTGTATTAAGAGTAGCCTAGCATTACTGTTGCACCTATTTATACCTCAGTGGAGAAGGAGATTCTTCTGCACACTGATTTAGACTGTGCATTTGGGAAAGCTAATCTGTTATTCTTATCCTGCTGGTTGATTTTAGTGACTTAATTACCAGATACTATTTCTATTAAGACAGGAGAAACGTCAAACTTCAGGGTCTTTGTCATGTAGAAACAGTATCATGGTTCTATTTTTGTGATGGAGTCATAAAGTCTTGCAGGTGTTGTATAGGCTGATAATGTATAATCTTGATTACATGTGATTAGATTAGATCTCTGCTAATTTATTTATTAAAAACCGGCATCAGAAAATGGTTTAAAATGTTTCCCGACTTGAAATCAGAAATATTTCGCCACAAAATGTTGGGTGTCCTCATTTAAGAACTATCAGCTCTCAACTCCAGTAAAATATTGCGAGTGTGTCCGACTTGCAGATGTGCACCTGTGCCTGCGGATCAGGCTGTCTTTAGCCTCGCTTTCTTTTCAAAAGTAAAAACTTCAGCATCAAAGAGGCTGGCAGTAGATAGGTGGCATTACCTTCTTAAGACAGACTCAAACAATGAGTGAAAGGAAAGTAATTGCTGAACACGGTGCAACACAAAAAGGAAAAGCCAAGAGATAGCGAGCGTACAACAATACCCCCGGCCTCTTTATTGTGAGGAGCTGTCCTATAAGAGATGAGCCTACTCTGCAACTGGAAAGGTCAGCAAGCACAAAGTCAAGCCGACACGGCCCCTCTTTACTCAACATCAAAGACAAGTCCAGCGCCTGTCATGCTCTCTCTGAGCTGGGCTGAAAACAACAGCACTAATCCCACCGACCACTTGCTGTCTCTTTTACTGAGAGGACAGAGGTCAGCTGGATGTACAAATCCTAATAAGCTGGTTCAATTGTGCAACTTTCTAAACTTATAACGCTACCTTTGATGTGTCCTCTCTTCTGGCCTTTGAACCTACCCTGTGTTTCATGCAGAGAGGAGAATCTGACCTTCACTATAAAGAAAGTTTTTACCTAAAAAAAAACTTTCTGAACATTTCCAGTGTAAGGAGGAGTCTCAATAAATGAATGATTCATGAGTCTTAAAATTAATGGTCTATGTAGTGATTAGATCTGCAGGGTAACACCACTTCAAAGAAGAAAAAAAAATTGAAATGCTGAAAATGTTTGTCAGCCCCATAAGCTTCTTAGCCGGGAACTTTAAGGTCACGGCGGCTTCCTGATGGGAGAAAACGTTATTACGACGGTGCTGATGTTTGGGAGTCCGGTCTCTAGGCTTCTTGCCTGCACGAGTGGCCTTTTCCTCACCCCGTATGAAAGAATTTTAATGGAAAGATACCAAGGCAGATTTTAGAAATGAGATTATTGGGCATCTCTGTGCAGCTGCCCACTGTCTTAAGCTCCTCATGACAGCTCAGAAATGAGCCGCGTCTTATCATCTGTCATTCCTTCTAAATCCTGTGCGCCTCCTGCTTTAAACTCCAACTGTTTTAATGTCCTCTACATAAACCTGAACTTCCACCATCATCATCATCTTAAAGTCTGTTAGCAAAACTGCAGCCATGTGTGTATTTTAATACCTTGCGGCACATGTTTATTTACAAGGAAATGAGTCCTCTAATTAAACGTGACTGGGTTGATTGTGAAGCTGCAACCTATTAAGCTAACAGCCGGGCAGAGTCAGGAAACCAGATAAGGGGCTGTGAGAGCTATCTGTGCTGAAGTGGCCAGCCTCAGTGGGACATTTTTGAGGATTAACTGGAGATTCTTCCAGCATGACAGATAAGAAGTCATCAGGAGAAGAAAGAGGTTGCCAGACGAGACAATTTCAACAATGTTTACTCACTGAGGAGGAAAGCTTGGGTGGTATTAATAACAGAGCCGGAGCTCGTAACTAGCTGTCCAAATAAAAGAGGAGACGGATGCATAAAAACTAAGACAAAGCCGACCAAATATGCATTAAATATCAGTTTATTCTAGTAAGTCAAGATGAATAATTACAATAAATGAGAGAGAGCAAAGCAGAAAAGATAATGAACAATTATTGGCAAATGAAAATGTTATGATTTACACGAAAGAGTTTTACATTAAATCATCCAATTCAAGCACATGCTATCAAAAAGTTTAATTCCAGCAATATAAGCATTATAACAGAACTGAAAGTGGAATAATATATTTTTATACAGTCATTATTTATCTTTTTTCCTCCTTTTTCTTTATTAAAAAACAAACAGTGCATAAATGCAGTCCAGCTTGGATCAAGGGTGTTTTTCTGGGACCATATGAGATCTATCTAAACACTTTTGCAACAGTTCCCACAGCTCTGTGGGGGTTGTCCCTGGAGTTCTCATTCTGCCTGGGGGGGGGACCAGTCTACACCAGGGTCATGACCTTCAGGGAGGCAGGCTGGAACCGCCGGATCTTCTTCTTCAGGGCCCGGGAAGCTTTGATGCGGCAGGCGGGCGGCTCGGGCCGGGGTGGGAGCTGCTTGAGGGGCCGTCCGGCAGCGGTGGGCCCCAGCGCGGCCTCAGCCCACACCAAACCGATGTCTTCCTCGTGGATGTCCACCTGGTCCCCCTCATCCAGCGACAGACTGCTGTCAGAGTCTGAGAGCGACTGGAAGCTCTGGCTGGACTCGCTGTCTCCGAAGCGGTTGGTGGTGTTGTCGCTCATCTCGCCCTCGCTGCTCTCAGCGATGGTGGAGTGAAACAGCGAGGCACATTCGGCTGAATACTCAGACTCACACCTGGGCGGGTAGTGCACACTAAAGGGTGCTGGAGGATATCTGGCATTAAGACTGTGGAAGAAGGAATTGGAGGACACGGAGGCCTGAAAAGGGCGTGGAGGTCCCATCCACTGGCCTGACCTGGCGCTCATGCAACGAACCATCTGCATGTTTCCTGCTGTCTGCGCACGCGGCTCTTTTGACCTCTGATGCTGAATGCAGGGGGCCTGGAACATGTCCACATCGGATGTCCACTTGGCAGCCGTCTGCCTCCTCTTCCTCGACTCCACAGGCTGCTCGTACTCCGAGCACGGCAGCCTGCGGCCTCTGCTGAACTTGGCACCAGCGGGGCAGGGATGTGGTTTAGGGTGGACTTTGTGGGGGGCAGCGAGTCCTGGACAGTGGAGACAGGACTCAGAGCCGGAGCACTGCCTGTTCTCCTCTGTTTGACAGGAGTTGACTCGTTCGGTCGCTCTTCCTCTCGCCGATCGTCTCTGCTCTCCCTTCGCTCCGACGTGGATCTCTCTGAGCCTTTCCCCGGACAAGACGCCGTGTTGTTGCCTCGCCGCTCGAGGCTTCTCGCTGCCTTTTCTCTTCAGTTTCACAGCTTTGGTTTTACGATCTGCTTGTCTAACCTTGACCTTCTGAGATCCAGCGGGGACAAACTTTGCATGGACAAACTCAGGTGAGCCCATGTGGCCACTGTGAACCTCGAATCCTTGACTCTCCTCGCCGGTGCTGGAGCTGTGAACCATCCCTGGCCTCTGCCTGGGACCCTTCCTTTCTTGGGGTCTGGACTCTACGCTATCTCCACATTTCTTATCAGAATGGCTCCTTGCTATTCTAGGATTTTCTCCTTGTGGTTTATCATTCTTTTTCAAGGAAGAACAGGTGACCTCATCAGAGCTGTACTCCTTCACGGCAGCAGGGAAGGAGTACCAGTTAGAAACATCTGGAGCTCTCACGGGGTGTTTATGGCTTGTGTTATCAGTTGGCTCTTCTATGGAGTAAGTCTTCTGGTCACTGTCTAGTTGGACGATGTTTCTGGTTTTGGCCAGAGGAGGCTGCATCAGAGACACATTTACGTTTTCAGAGGGCTTCCTGTGATAGCTTCCTTGTAACTCCCTCAGCTCGGTTCGGTCACTTTGGACTTTGCTCAAGCTGCGCTGCAGGATCTTGTCAATGTAACCCAAAGTTTTAGCCCCGTAACCCATTTGCACTGCTTCATGATCGTTAACCGGGGCTCCTTGGCCCACAAAGATTCCAGGTGTGTCGGCTTCACCCCCACAAAAAAAGATTGGGCTCTGGAGAGCCACAGCATGCAAGGGGCTGGGGTAGTGGTACACTTCGGTCCCACTGCGACACTCCAGGTTGCGCTGGAACTTGGGGTCCATCATGGACGTCTTCAGGTTTGGGCCCACTGGGGGTTTCTTGGCATCCACGCTTTGTAGGTAGCCCAACCCCTGCGCCATCATCCTGTCAAGGTCCCCTAATATACACAAAAACAGTCATCAGCATTTAAATCCACTCATAGATTACATGTTATTAGGCAGTAAAATACACGTTGAGTTACTTCTTTAAAACACTTGGAGGTGCATGGTTCTCATTACTACAGCACAGGCTGTATTAAACAACAGATTGAGAGCAGTTATTACCTGTTGACACAGGTCTGGGCCGCGTCTGTTCCGCGCCTGTCGCGCTTGCTCGGATCCTGCTGCTGCCCAGATGGAGGCCTGTGGCCCGCGGAGGGTTGGGCTGCGCGGTGCTCTCATCAGCAGAGCGCCTGCGGCATACATCAACTTGTGGCGTAGGGCTAATATGACAATTAGCGGGGCTCATAGGAATGAGGCTTGTCTGAGACGAAGACAGACACTCGCTGTAGACAGAGGTGCAGGAGTTGGACCGGGAACAAGAGCCGCCATCGCTGAGCTCATAAAAACCTGCAGAAAGTAGGAATGAGCACAGATAAGTATAAGTTTTTATCCAAAGTGATCCATCACATGAATTAAATGTGGGGTTTACTTTAGGATAATATGGATTCCCACCTGAACTGGGCCTACTGTCACTCTCCAGCTGCTCTGTGGAGGCCTTGTTCACATCCAGCTTCAGCTCGTTGATCTGTTGGTCCAGCTGCTGCAAATGAGTCTTCAGACCTACGTCCTGTTTCCGAAGACGAGACTGTAAAACAGACGACACCTAAGATCTTAACCAAGTCCCCTGAAAAATAACCAGCTGCAGAGATTCCCTCAAATAAGGAATTCAAGACTTGGAAGTTATGCAGGAGAGTGGAGCCACGAATGCACATGTGAACAATTACAAAGATATTCTCTGTAAGTATATAAACAGGAAAGTACATGGCAGTAATGTTATAATTTCATAAAGACAAGGGATGTTATTTAGATAAAAAAGGCTCTAATGTACAGCCATAGGGAAAACAAAAGCAGCTGAGATGTGGCTGATGATTAACCCCAGCAGGACATGGGGGAGCAAGGAAGAATCAGTGGTGGGTAACTCATTTCTCCCCCACAGCGAAGGCCTGGCCATTGTGTAAACGACTACATGGAGGAAAGCTGGGGGGTTGGGATAAAAAGCTGCCTGCTTTACAGCAAGAGCATATTTACTGTTACAGTAATTCTAACTAAGAAATCTAACTTTCATTACATCTGAAAGACAATTAATGTCCTGTATGATCTTAAGATCACATGGAATCAGTTCTTAAAATACTCTCTGTAAAAATGATGGGTTGTGGTGAATTTGAAAAGGCCCCATTATGCATGCATGTAAAGCATAATTCATACCGTATGTGGTCTGAGAACTTCATAAAGCATCCTTTGATGCGTGTGCCCAGTTTCTTCGATCCATGTTAAGCATATAACATTAATCCCTGCACTTCCCCTGGATGATTTTAACAGCAGTCTACATGGAAAAAGCTTGTCATGGAAAACTCAACAGAGCCAGCTGTCTCCAGCACTCACAGGGGATGAGAGTCTCCTCTCATTCACAGCAACATTCGCATTTGTTTTTATTTCCTGGCATTTAGTGGTTAATGATTGAGGTTTGCCCCCCTGAAGCCCTCGTGCATAACGTGTGCGCGTGCACACAACCAAAAGAAGAAGAAGAAGAAGAAGAAGAAGGGGGTGGGGGGGTTCTGGGCCCGGCAGTGAACCTTGATTTATGACACCTATCTGACTTCCTACCCCCAGCTGAGAGCATTAAAGTGTGTCTGGTAATAATTGCAGAGTTAAAGCGCATGAGTATCAGCTGACGGAAAGATTCGTTTTATGCAGAGGACGAATAAAAAACTCACGAGATAGAAAAAAACAACAACAAAAAACCCTAATAACATAAATGCTATAGTCTCCTCGTAATAAACAATAACTGTAATAAAAGTGGAAGAATTAAAGAAAAAAAGGGGCTAAACACATTCTGCCATGAGATTTATTTAAAAATATTGTTTTTATTTTGAGTTTGAACTAAATCTGCTTCCTACCAGCTGTTGCTTCAGGGCGGTCAGAGTCGCCTCCAGCCGCTGCTCCTCAGCCCCCATCATCCTCGCGCCCTCCGGGTCTGCGTGGAGCGAGGTGACCGGCTCCTCCCGGTCCATCCTGAGCGCCCAGCTCACCATGTCGCTCTGCCTGTCCTTGAGAAGATGCAACTCTTGCAGCCCAGCCAGAGCCGCCTGCAGCCTCTCCCCGACCCTGCTGCGGTCCACCCCGGTTGCTGCGGCGCTCATCGTCCCCGCACAGGAGCCCTTCCTGCTCAGCATGCTGGTGCGCGCAGTCCGGCCGGATCCACAGGCTTAAAAACAACGTCCTCCTTTTAGCAGCTGACTCGGTTCGTTTCGCTGCTGCTCTTCTTGACCTGTTCAGTGTTTGAACTACCTGTAAGAATAAATTGGGTGTATAGAGTAGAAACGAAGCCCCTCCCACAGGCCAAACGGCCCTCCTCCTGGCAACTGCTTTCCAATGAACATCTGGTATTAATCTTCCCCATTCAAGCCCTTGCAGACAGGGGCTGCTGTCCGTGCATGCTCTGATTTCATGAGTAACGCCACATGGCATGATGAGTTTGTTATCATGCGAATTTTATTCTCTCCAGTTGAACCCTGTTGAAATTCTTGATAAGCTCTTTGTAAACTTAAAGGCTTCAAGGAAAGAAAACGTCTACAGCATGTCTACACAGCGAAAATTAAACAACTGAATAGAAGCATGTAAACACAAGAGTATGTATTTCAGTACAACAAATATAGAGAGTTGCTTAAAAAAACAGCGACAGAAAACAAAAGTCATTATACTGTTACGGCTTAATCCGGTTGTCTTTCTTATCCTCTCATAAAATATCACAAGATCTACACTTATGCAAGCTTATTGATGGCAGTGTTCAACAAAAACAAAATATGATCTCATTGGACACATGGTAGACAAATATCGCCCCCTTGTGTATGAAAAAAATGGTACAGTTTGTTGACACAGTTTCTTTAGTTACTGAAGGGTGACACTTCAGAGAAAAAACAAAAAACATAAAAAAAGAATCCTATGATTTCCCAGAGTCCACTTCTTTGATCAAAACACCATTAGGCTGATGTTTTTGTGTGAACGGAGCTCTATCACTCAAGTTCCCATTTTGGAAACAAGACTAGACACATACAATTATTGTAGGACTAACGTAAAAAAGATTGATTTGC
>JBBDHI010000017.1:6371631-6381638 GCA_037177115.1 Craterocephalus stercusmuscarum
AAAGCAGATCATGCAACTAAAAGCTTCAGCAGCACTTATTAGCCATGTTACTTACTGCAGTGTAAACTGAAAGGAAGATAATCTGATAAACCTATAAACACAAGTATTTACTTTAACGGGTTATTATGACAATGCCCAGGTGCATGCAAATGAATTCATCACTTCTTTTTCAGTCAGTCCATTTCTCTCTGATGCATATTGTGGCTTCCTCCCACTACAGCTTTTATGAGGAATAAGCTTAAGTGGAGACACTTCCATTTCCCCACAATCTCAATGGCTGTTCCTATACTTTGAGGCAGTGACCCCTTTAAATCCCTGATTTAGAGCAATGCCAGAGGGGGAAATTGATGGGGAATGCAAATTGTCTTAATTTCTCTTTGCATGGCTTCACAACACAAACTGTCTCTTTGCATAAAAAATAAAGTACAGCACTATGCCGGTACATACAGAAAAAACATATTTGCAAATCCACTTCATTTTTAATCTACCAACTAATGATCTCTATATATGGTTTCAATAGCAGCCATTTAAAGTTTGTGTTAAATAGATTTTTCATCTTGTAGTTTTACCAAATGACTTCAAGTTATGCCCGATTTACTTATTTTCCATGTCAGTATTCCAAGAAAATGATTAACAAGAAATTATGAGTCTCAATCTGGATCAACAACAAAACTTATCTTAGAGCTCCACCAAGTTTTATGGAAATCTGTTTATGAATTTTTGTGATATAATCCTGGCAGACGGACTGACAGACAGACAAAGTAACTAGCAGGCACAAACATTTTCTTGGCAGAGGTAAGAAAACTGAGTTGAGAGGTATGAAAGCAGGATTGGTGCTGCAGCCCTTATCAGCGCCGTGCAAACTGTATCACCATCTTCTTTAAAGCAAAACTCTTAGATGTAGTAATATCAGCACAGGTTATGGATTTCAGGAAGACACGTTTTCTCTGTGTTTTTCATGCAAGATGCTTTTCTGATCATTAGTTTTTCTGAAAGTCACGAAAGCAACAAAGGACAAAAAGGGATTCTCCTGTGAGATCCCTCTTTTCTGCTGAAGGTAAAACTTTGTCACACTGACGAGACATAATCCTGTTTTGGTGGCGTAAGCCGACTTTACAACGATAATACTGAACGAAGGCTGACTTGTGCACAACTAAGCTAAAGCACTGATTAATAACCGCTCACGGCGCGGCCTATTCTCCACTGCCGTGTGGTCATTATTGACTGTTGTGCTTGATGAGACTTGTCTATTATTGCTGCAGAATTATGATAAGAGGAGATCGATTTCCCTCTATGCTGTGGATGCCAGATTGATTATGTGACTCAGACCTGAGATGATGGTGTAGCCGATTCCTCTCGGTCGGCCAAGATCCTGGTCAATGGCAGTTATCTTCCGCACCACATATCCCTGCGGAAACACAAGCACACATAACACAGAGTATAAGCTCCATGTAATCTTCATAGTCATGTTTTTTTGGTGTGTTTTATCTGCACTGGTCCCTCCTTTAATCTGACATTTCAAGGCAAAAACCTTGTGTTCCAATTGCACAGAGGCTCTGCTGTGATCATAAAGAATAATAATGGTTCTAGTATATAAAAGAAAAAAAGGACACATGAAATCTTAATGTTTTTTAGCATCTAAAAATCAGGATAGGATGCAGACAAAAATTTAACCTGGTATCTTTTAATTCTTTACCGTATTATTGGACAAGGGGGGGAAAAAATCCATCATGGTTGTCATAAAGCATTCTTTTCATTAGGTGTGTTAGCAGAATTTCACCGCTGTTTATTTCTCCTTTCATTGTTTCAAAGCTCTCCTGCTGCGCCAATGAGTCTGCTACTTGACAAAATCACAGTATGACAGCTCGGTAAAAAAAAAAAAAACAGAAAGAGAGCTATTTGAAATGTCTTTGATCCACTGCGCTTTCTCAGCCTCGCTGCCTCAATCAGACACAGTGGTGATGCTTAAAAACTCCTATGCAGCAATGAGAAATTGAGAGACCCTTCCTGCTTCCTCCTCTCTTCCTCCCTCCCTCCCTCCTTGGCCCTTTCACTCACTTACACCCGAGCGGGCTGCTTCCCATTGATTCTGCAAATTGTGTCTAAGACGTGTTTATGCTCCATTTCTGCCAAAGCATCTCCTGTCATTGACCAATTACAGCAGAATCAATTACAAGCCTTTTAAAGAGACTGAATCACACCATTCAGCAGCTGGGGGGGAAACGCATACACGGACACACACTTACATGAGGGATGGAGAGAAAAATAAGGAACAGAGAAAGTTAGCAGAGAGAAGTGATGCTGAAGTAACATGAGCAATATTCTCAAGCTGTCCACACAAGTGGAATACGTTCAACCAGCCGTCAAAAACATAATCCCTCCCCTCCGGCACACACCAACATGCGCACCAGCACACACATACACAACACATGTCCCTAACCCCCTTCTCTCCATCTCTATCCTTCCATTCCTGGCTATACAGAGCATCACCCACCTACCCATTCTCCTTCCCTCTCCTTCTCATTGACTTGACAGCCAAATTGTGTGTTTGTCCAAGAAGACGCTTAATGTCAGTTCACGCACAGATTCAGAGCCATAACTGTTAAAAACTCAGACCTGTGATTTTATCCACGGAAAAGAGGAAAAAAAAAAAATTCGACTACTTTGTCAAACTTTTCCCTGGATGACAAGTTGATTGGCTCGAGACTTCGAGACAGTCAGAAATTTGGAGAACAAATGGACAGAAAGAAAGCCGGCTCTGACAGAAGCAGAAATAGAGGGGCTCTCAGCGACACTGATGGCTTTTCAATCCGGTGAGTCCACCATGACGAGAACCACAGGTGGAAATTTGAATGGGTCACCAAATAAAAAGTATATATTTCTTTCTTTTTCTTATATTCTTGAATTTCTTAAGCTGTAGCGTTAAACTCCTGTGATTGTGGTATGATTTGAGATGGTGGCCATATCCATGTACAGTATATGTGTGACATTTAAAAAATAACAAAAACAGCTTTCACAGTTGGAGGAGTTTGCTGCTTAATGGAGGGGAGGGCATTCGCCAGTGAAGAGTGGTTTTGCCAAAACAAGACAGGCACAGACCTTCCAGGGTGAAATTGACCAGAAAAAATAAGTTAACAATAAGCCCCAATTCCTTACACATTTCTTTCAGGTTGTAGTCAATGTACAACAGTGTCCCTTTGAGGTCTCTTTACAAATAAGTTGGATTGGAATATTACTTCATCGGCTAGATCAGCTGAAAAAAATCATAAAATCAACGTTGTTTTAGGAATCATTACAGAGAACATATGCAAAATCCACTTTTTAAAGCAATTAAATACCTGTTTTTGTCTTTTTCGAGCGTTCAGGAGTGCAGAAAAATGTAATTTATTCACTTCCGGTGCCGCGTATATATCTTATTATTCCTTTTGGATCGTATTTTTCAGTCTGTTTATTTTCTCCACTCTCTATTACGTTTTTCTATCTATTACGTCGCTGTATTTGCTGCAGTTCGACTAAATATGGTCATGTTATTTTTGAAAAAACGCTCTCTGCCGATCGTTAGCGGCTATAAAGCTACAAAGATGGCCGAAGGGGGAGGAGTTGAACCCAGTAGAACACTCTGTAACCAGGAAAGGGGCGGGGCGTGAAATGTCTGGTTGAGATTTAAAGAGACAGCATCAAATCGAGCTGCTCTCACAGACTGTACAGAAGCATCTCAGAACAGGGGTGTGTGGAGCTATACTAACAACGATTTCAGACCAAAGGATTGCAGTTGTACTTTATATAAACTATAAATGAATGATTTGCATGTGAAAAGGAAGGATTTAAAAGCATGAAGTGATCAACAGAATTAAAATAAAAGCCCCACACTAACAACATACTGTATATCAAATACCGACGCTGGTTCTGTCACAGGGTTTTCACAGCTCTTGTTTGGTTTGCTGACAATAAAGTGTGTTTTGCTAGCTTCAGTGATTTTAAACTGTTGTTGTTCACAATGTATCTTTCATCATGGGAAACATTAGCTGCCTCTCCCAGAAGCATTGATCATGACACACAAGTACAGCAACATCACTGGGCTCACATCTTTGAGAGATGACCTATGACAGGGGACCCTGTTTTATACTCTTACGGTATGTGTAAATGTCATGGGCCTTCAGAACAGTCGACACTCATTCTGTCACTGTACGCCTTCGGCTTATCGACACTAAACACTGCAAAATGGAAATGACCCATGCTTGTTAGAGTACAACGTGAGGCCATTAGAGGTGTTAAGGGGAAGAGTGAGGCGCTACCGCTGGCCTTTATCAATGTGTTTTACTGCTGTTGCATTCCTGTTTCTGCTGTGGGTTCAAAGTGGCTTAATAATATTTCAGACTTTGGTTGTGTATCTGCCATGAATTCTTTTTACATTGTCACTGTAACAAGATTAGACACTGCCCCCTACAGTTAGAGGCAGGGGCTCTCTAAGGCAGTATTACTGAGGATTAACGCTGCTAAGCTGCTGTGAGAAATCTGGAAATTGCTCACTTATGTCAACTTTGCCATCCAAATTAATGCCCATCTGCAGAAATGCTCTCCTCCTTATTCTGTCATGTAACGTTGCACATTTCTTCTTCCTCTTACTTCACCCCAACCTCTTATTCTCTTTCTCTACCCATACACCCCCACACCGCTCTTCTTCCTCTGGTTGTGACCTTCCTGGTGACAGTTGATGAATCAGAGAGTCAGGGAGACATCGGGCGTCGACTCCGTCATGCCCCGTTAATATGCATGCAAATGTAGCACTTGACATTTCTACTACGGCACGTACAGGCTGGGGACGAGGGATAAGCAAGTGGTTGTACGAGTTGCGGGGCTGGTTGGGGTGAGAGACTGAGGAAGAGACAAAATGAAATAGAGTGACAGAGTGAGTGAGAAACTGAAATAAGGAGTGACAGTATTATACCCTTGTGTGTAATTCCTTCCCTGCAAGTGGAAACATTGATAGCTGGACCATTAGCCACCTGGGTACTGAGTTAAAGGGCTGAGTTGGGGGAGTGAGCATTTTAGCGCCCGAGAAAACAGCCACTTAGTGTATTAGATATCCATTATAAACCTACTTGCAATAAAGACAGAAGTAAGGTCACAGTGAAACCCCGACTGTTTAGCACTTCATGCAATTCACAGACTTTACACAGAACATAAATCCTGTATACCTCCTGACCTTTCCTGGAGGCCTCACATGCCTTCGCACATTAGGCTTCCAGGACAACATCCAGTGAGACCGCAGTAAATCTCCATAGTAATTACAGGCTGCAACACCTGCTGATGTGTGTGAAGGCTCCTAGAGGTGAGGCTTAGGAGGAGGGGGGATCCTGCCCTGATCCCTATTTAGGCCTTTTGTTTTGAACTGCATTTCCTGTGCACCTGCCTTCCCCATGATCAACCACCGGACAGGCGGGGATACAGATGAGCGCCGACATGAAAAAATTGACAAACTAGACAATCAAATTTTTAAAAAGTTAAAGAAGATAATATAAAATGAGATGCTGTTGTTGTATTATGGCTTTAATTACTGACCAGAGGAACGTTCTCCTCTAAGTTGGTACTGTAGGGCAGATTGGTGAAAATTGGATCCATGTCTTGGACATCGATGATAGTGATAGCTAGACTGGCAAGCCGGGACAGTGGCCTTACTTTGTCTTGATCCTAACAGAAAGAAAAACACAGGCATTAATTTGACCAAATATAGGAGGGTTGGGATTGCACATAGAAAAAGTACTTTCTGCGGACTTACTGTGGCATTGACAGTGAGTTGGTAGGCTGAGGTTGTCTCATAGTCCAGAGGTCTGATTACCGTGACAGTGCCTCGGGCACCATCAATGGCAAAGAAGGGAGAAGGTGGCTGGAAAGAGAAGAGAACACTGCCACCAGTGCCCTGGTCTGGATCTGTGGCGTTCACCATATATATCGATCTGCCCACTGGCGTGTCCTGAAAGACACATTCAATCAGAAAACACAGAAGTGATAAACTTTCCTATTGATGATGTAAAAAATGTTTAAAAAGTACTTCTTCAAAATTAGATGCTGAATATGTGCAGGTTGTTTATTGATCAGCTTTTTTAACCACAGAGCAGCAAATAACAAATGTAATCTTGCCATAATTTAAGATTTGTATATTCACCCATACAAGTAAGCCCAAGTTGCAAGGCTGGACACAATATTTGTACAATCTGGATAAATAAAAACAATGACTGGGATGCCTGCTTTGAACACTATTGATTGGTTACTGGCCAGAAGGTTGAATCAGCATCTCAGCATCAGATGACAAATGGTAGCGGAGGCGCAGTTGTTCTTATCATTAACAACACCGGACAACAAACAGACAATGGAGAACAAGATTAAACCCAAGTGAATACAACTGTCCCTGGATCTTCGCTCTCCACTATATAGAAACAAATGGTATACCTCTGCCTGTAAGGATTGGCTTCCCAGGAAAAAAAGGAAAACAAAACAACAAAAACAACATTTTACCATCATTTACCTGCACGACAAATCCAGAGAGGCTGCAGTTTGTAAGACTGCGGTAAAGGGCAGGATTCTGTGTCAGAAGGGCAGTATTGAGGATAATAAGACAAATGTTGGAGTTATCTAATAGTATTCACCTTTTTAATATGAACACCTGGAACTGTGCGGTTGGATATTCAACATTTATTTTGCAGTTCTTGAAAGACTGTCCATAGTTTTGCACCAACAAACCTCCTATAAACAAAATCTAAAATGACAGAAAGGTGATCAGATAATGCAGACTTGGAGTGCATGGGGACAGTTGCAGAATGTACTTTAATTGTTGTCCCAGTTAGGCAGAAGTATCACTGTTATTTATTGCAAACCCATTCCACTAATCACTCTGATAAAGCAGAGTTCCTCTCAAAATGAGGCAGCTGGATGGAAAAACGTTTGCAGCACCTCATCGTCTGTTCATACAAACAGTGTTTATCTATGCTGCCTAGAAAAATTACCTTGGCTATCAAAATGCTAGAAAAGAACTATCAACTGGAAAGAAAGGCAGTAATGCCAATTTAAAAAAGCATCTGATTTAGTCATAACTGGTAATACCTGCCATAATAAAAAATAAAGAACACATTGAATAAGCAAATAGTTCCATCTTGTCTTGGCTTGTCTACGAGTTTGACAACATTTTTATTAATTGGAATTTTATCTCAAAACAACCACACACAGTTAATAGGAAATAAGAAATTTGTGCTTCAGAATGGAAGGGGGGAGAGGGGGAGGGGGGCAAGGCTGATATTCTCTACCTCTGTTTCTTAAGCCCACAGTCACCTATGCACGCATTTCAGAGTGTGTGGCCATGTTCTCTGCAGGTTTAGAGCTTGATCACATGGGGAGGTCATGGTGCTGAACTGATCCGGGCCCCGATCCAAAGCTGAAGTGGCACCGAAAGAGGGCAGTTGACCCCGCAGTCTGTGTCTCCTAGTGTCGGAGGAATATAAGAGTGTATTTGCATCTAAGTGTGTGTGTGTGAGTGTGTGTGTTCATACTAGTTTGTGTTACAGTCTCAATGTGCCCAAGTCTGGGAGTAGATGTGTTGGTTTGGTTAGTAGAACAACATGTGGATGTTTGCTTGAATGTTATGTTTATATGTGGGCGTATTAGATTTTTTATTTCTGTAGATATGTGTGTGTGTGTGTGTGTGTGTGTGTGTGTATGTGCGTATTGAATGAGACTTGGACCTGTTGACTGTTTACACACAGCTGCTAAGCATGAAGAGTAACTCCTCCACTGCTAACCCTCTCTTCCATCTTTCTATTCGTGCGTTTCCTCTGTTCTTTCTCAGCAACCAGCAGTGTTAGTGTGACCAGAACCCCCTTCCCCAACCCACCCATCACAAAAAACAACAACAAAAAAAAAAACATTTCTTCACCAGTCCCAGTCACTTTCCTAAAATACAGCATTGTGCAAATACTATAAATCACTAAGTGCAGGGAAAGAAATACTAATCTACACCCCCACAACAATAACTTTGTTTTGATAGCCATAGAAGCCGCATTTCTTTGATGTATTAATTATGCTTGTCAAGTCGTCTGTTTACAAGAAATCTGGAAACACCTCTGAAGGTGCCCCACAGCGTGCAGCATGACTCCGGAGCAAAGGAACAAATTAGATGGGAAGAGAAAAATCCAACTGCAGGCAAATAAATAAATCATATTTTTGCCTTTTGCTGTTATGTGTGCACACTGACGGGAATATACCGGTATCTGTGTATGGCATAGATGTCTACATTATCAATTTTGCTTTGATGTCAAGAAAGCAGATTGATAGCTTAATAACTGGTGTACTAGTGTGAGTGGGGATACACATTTTAAAAATGCAAAGTAGACTTTTCCTCCCTTACAGCATGCTGGTTTCTATCTTTCTAAGCAGCAACCTGGAATACAATGACTAATTAACTCTCTGCTCTGTGTCGCAGCCCTTAAGGTGCAGTGCACAGCGCTACATGCTCTTATTCAGATGTGCAAACACGCATAAACACCTGTTTCGATCTGCAGGAGCAGTGTTGAAAGCAGCTAAGCGAAAAGAGTTCAAAGCTTTGCGGAGAGGTGCAGATGACCAACTCTCACTGGTTTGTGTCAGTGTGCTTCTTCAGAGTCTAGCATGCTTAGCTGTGGGCAGGTCAGGATCAACTTTCAAATGTCTTTTTGGGCCATTTCTTGCAGGCAGAATAAGAATAGCACCAATAAACATTCTCATTATTCCTATTTTTGTTTTGCCTTGAAGCAATCATGATCAAAATGCTCAGTCTGCATAAATGGTGCATTCTCATATTAAGAGCAAAACACAAAAGCAGCTATCTAAACAGTTGCCTTGGACTGTCAGCCCTTTATGATGAATTTCTCTGCATTTCCCAGCAGTCTATAAATGCAGCACAGCTGGTATCATGTTCTTTGCAGCTCAGCATGGAGCTCATTAGAGAGCAAAGAGCCGTCACACATATAGTCTTTCACTTGGCTTTCATACCTTCCTTTGGGCCACGATTCCTTCACCATCAGGACATTGATTGGGTGATCAGGCACAAAAAACTAGGGCAGTGAATTGCTCTGCTTTTATTAACCTCCCAGGCTGCCAAATTACTTCCCCATCAATGAGACACACAATGAACAACACCAAACAAAGACTGTAAAGACCAATGACTGCTGAGCTGGATACCACTGCAGGCTTGTTTTGAAGCACTGCATGTGTCGCTACCTATTCCTTCACGAGTGCAAAAGCCAATTGGTTTGTCATGGCTCATATTCTTGCATATATGCCTTGACAGCTCTTTGTAGCCTCTGAAAAAGTGGGGGCTATTTCTGCACGGAAGAAGAATGTTAAGTGGTGAGACAGTTGAAGAGGGATGAAGAGCGTTCCCTGCTGTGCCTTATCTGAAGTGCACCGCAGGAATCACCCTCGTCTCCCTCTGAAAGTTACCACTAATGGAAGATGAAGAGGAGACACAAACCACAGAGAAAGGGTAGAGGGATGCAGGAAAACAGACATTCAAAGGAGGAGCATAGGATGTTTTGGTGGACTATTTATGAAAAATTGTTTTGACGATAAGCAGAGGGTTCACATTTGTATCTAATAATTATAAAAACTTCACCAAATAAATTACTTCTGAAATTAAAGTATTCAATTATTATGCTGACAGGAATTTTATTGATTTACATCAATTTAGTGTGCAGAAATTTAATTTGATGCAACTTCAAAGAAGTTCAGTTTGCTCATGAACATGAAGAGAAACTTCATGGTCTTTTTAATGAGGAATTATTAGACAATCTGAGGTAGGAACCATGAGGGAAACAAATGATGTACCTCAAAATGTAATAAAAAAACAAAACAAAAACATTTATCTTTCATTGGAAGTCACATCAAATTTTGTGAATCAAGTTTTTTCTAACTTGTTTGGCTAAAAAAGAGAGAAATGTTACAGAACTTTACTAAAGCTGACATAAGTAGCTAAAACA
>JBBDHI010000017.1:6455590-6470982 GCA_037177115.1 Craterocephalus stercusmuscarum
AACAACTTCATTTTTACTCTTATTTACATTGAGAAACATTATATTGAAATTTTCCCCCCAGTATGGATGTACATTTTTTCCTTTAGCTTGTTGACCAATCACATACCATTCGAATAACTCCGCTAAATTTTTATCCTTGTTTTGCGTGAAATTCCTCCTCATATTGGAACTTCTTTTTTGTTTGGCTTAAACTAAAACTAGCAGTTTCAATATTGAGTTATTAAAAGCACTACAATGCTGTGTACTGCTTCTTAATTGTAATATGTCAACAGAAAGAAGATTTATAAACAATACTTACAATACAATACAATTTTCCTGGGAGATTTCAACCATGTGTTTTGCCTGTAAAGAAGGTTTTTCTTGTATTAATTAACACAGATTGACAGATTTTATTTCTTGTCCATCATATTTCATTGATATTTCTGTATTATTTGCATGCCTGACTCTTGAATGAGACAAAAGGCAGATCCTTCGCCACCAAGGCAAGGAAGCATTTGGCTGAAACTCTGTGTGACTTCAGCAGTTAATTCTTTACATAAGGTGTGAGAAAGGTCCTTCTGTGTTTTGGAGAATGTGGTAGTTTGCTAATGACTTCCCAGCTGTCATCTGAAAGAAGCTGATGCCAAAATGGGCAGGAGGGTGAAGAAAGCTCAGTCTATTGAACTTGCGCTTCCACAGTAGCTTCCCTTGCCCCTTGTCATGAATAGCCACACATTTGCTGGCCACGGTTAATAAGCCTTCCTGTTACAGACAAAGTTCCCTAACACCTTTGGAAGGACTTACTGAAAGTCCATGCCAAACAGTTTAGAAGTTATACTAAAGCCCAAATGTCCCACCATTCTTTTCTTAGGAGCGAGGGCTCCATAGCTCAGCTCATGCACACAACAAGAATTACTGTGCTCTTTGCTCTGATGTTGCTATAGGAGAGATTATGGCTTACCTAATGAAACTACAGAAGTTTATGTAATAATAAAATATGATACAGAGGATGAAGATAAACTAAAAATAGCTTAAAACTAGTTTGTAGGCAGGGATAAATGGGTGAATGTTTGATGAACTTTGAGACGAAGTATAACTAACTCTTGCTTATCATCATGACACACTCTCAAAGACTCAACCAAACCCCAGTTTTAGTACTCCTCTACATCTTAGTTTGGTGGTAAGGGTTTACATTAAGGCATGGACAACTTACTGATCATAAAGGGCTTGAAGGAGAATTAAATACTGTAATTGAGGACCTGAATGAGACAGTTAATTGCACATCTGGTCGGATGTCATGCTTTCCTGACATGATACTCAGATTTGTATGTGTACCATAATTAATTTATGCCAGACATGAACCACTTAAAAGCATAAAAGACATTGATGACCTTGGAATTCTGCAGTGGTGCATCCACGACACAGAATGGTCTGACACCTTGCAGAAAGAGTGGGCTCATGTATCTCAGTTGTTTTTATGACAGACTTAGTAAGAGTAACAGATGGGAAGCTGAGTTCTTGTGAATAACAAGGAGGATGGTAGACTTGGGTTGTTTCTGAGACTCATATGAAAGCAAAATCACAGGGAACAGAACAGCATTGAAGAGGAGAGCGTAATTTACTCAGAGGAGAGACGCGGAGGCTGGACAGCAGTCACTGTTTGATGCTCATCCTGCTTCTCTTTTACCTAATTACACACGCTCAGGCATCCTGCTCCTAATGGAGTTCCACAGTCACCGGGGAGTTAAGATTAAAAACTCTCTTGGGTATCAACCTTAATTGGACACTTCTGCAACTGGTTTCATTTTTCTGTTGTTCTATTCTTTACTTTTCTGTCATTCATCCATCTTCTGCTGCTGTCTGAGTCAGGTTGCTTCTCTGTCAGTGTGTTATTAATATATTTATCATTTTAATTAATGTTTATTGGAGTATTTGGCTTAATTACACAGTGAGAAACCTACATGTAAGATAAATTGTAAAAAATAAAAGAGTGTGACTCAGATAAGACACCAGAACACCGATTATTTCCATATGGTGAAAGTTGCATGACTTTTGAGCACAACTACCATAGATTTGCCCCTGTCCCACCATGGAACATGTATACTGCATAGTAAGGATGCATTTAAGGCACGTTTAGGCTCTTAGGAGAAAAAAGGATAGTAAAGGCATTATTGCTGACCTTTAATGGAGAGTTGTAAAACGTAACAGAACTGAGCAATGACTAAAGGCTTTGTTCAGTTAATTAGATATTCAGATTTTTTTTTCTCTGGACCATTAATCTCCCTTTAATGAATTTTTCTCTGTATAGCAGAAGCAAGCACTGAAGAATGTAGTTTTATGTGGTGTAATCACTCACTTTTTGATGTGGACCTACTTCCATTGGTTAATGCATCTCTTTTCTTTGGATGTCATTGAGCTAGAAAAGCAGATCCAGATATGATCACATACAACTTCATGAAACCCCAGAACATAATCCACTGCTTTACATTTGATGTGAAATCCAACCAGTTATTATCAGATCATTATTATTTCACTGTTATCATCAGATTGTACCTCAGTATTTCATGTACTATGTTTTTCTTTTCTTTTGTTTTTGTTTTTAGTACAGTCATTGTTGGTGTTGTTGACTCTGGATTGATGTTGGTGTTAATTCAAGTGTAAACATGAGCTAGATCCTTCCTACAGTAGCTTGGAAGCAAATAGATTGTGTGTTGTCATTGAACTAGGTCTTTACTTGTATGCACGTGGCATGCTCTCCTCTCCATGAATCTTCTCATTCTCAGTCATCTCAAGAATCTCACTTCTGCCTCCAAACACCACGGTGGTCCTTTCTGAAGGAATTCTATCAACCTCCCCTTATAATGGGGGAAAAAAAACTAAACAAAACAAAGGATAAAAAAGAAAGATCAGTCTCAGAGGCCTTTTATAGAGCTGGATCACTTTGTTGATTATCCAGTTATCTGCTCATATGATGATTTACATTACATGTTCATTCTGCATGTTTGGGTTCTGTTGGTTTGTCCTGTTAGTAACTTTTGGTCCCGTTGAAATAAAAATAACTGCATCGCAGCTTCCCGAAAGGTTGATGAAGTGATAACTGCTGAGTCCTTCTTAATATATAAAATACCTAGTTGTTTTGGTTTAGATGCCTCTGTGCAGTGATTACAAAGACTGCATTTGTAGGACTTCAGTTCAGTTTTGAATCCAAACATGTTTGCTGGTTAAAAGATGATTTGATGATGTCATCTTTTTAAGTCATATACTGTAATGGTAGTCCCGCATAAAAAAGATCCAATTTAGCATCGCTGAATAATATCTGTCAAGTACCATTTTTAGCCACAAATAGAACCATTTGTTCCAAACAGAAAGTCCTTTCTGAACCAACACTTTCAAAGACTATGAGGGAAAGTGATCTGGACAGCTCCATACTGGAGGAATA
The DNA here is from genome assembly GCA_037177115.1 of Craterocephalus stercusmuscarum. Taxonomy (NCBI): domain Eukaryota; kingdom Metazoa; phylum Chordata; class Actinopteri; order Atheriniformes; family Atherinidae; genus Craterocephalus; species Craterocephalus stercusmuscarum. The sequence continues at coordinate 6,459,009 of JBBDHI010000017.1, forward strand.
ATACAAGATTGTAAATCATGCTGTACTTTATATTACTTCACAGCAGACAGGCCCAACAAAGCCTGCTCTTCACTGCTAGTTCATCATGTTTGTATCTTCTTTAAGATGCTTTTTCTTACAGAGTTTTGCCAGAGCATTCACAGACTTAATTTCAGTTTCTTCAGCTGCGTGATGAGCCAGTCAGTGTATACTGTGTTGTCTGGATCAGTCCCCATATGGCTCCATCACAGATGGCTTTTCTTGTGCTTTGTACTTTAGAAAAAGCAGAACCTCTTTACAAATCTAGGTCTACAAATGATGATGCTCTCAGTTTTAGCAGTGCAGACATAAAAAGAAAGGCGTACTTCTTCCAACTCTTAGGCAAGGCTTGAGAATTCCAGGTCAAGTAGAAAACCTGAGTCATAGGAAAACTTATCAAACAGATATTGATCATGGCACTACTTTTTAGACGTTGCATTTTAAATGTTATAACATTCCCATACAAAACTATTATAAAAATAGTTGTGGTGTTGCAAGACATGATGTGTTTGCTGGGAACGACAGGTCACACAGCGATGTCATGAGGTCATATAAATGTTATGACATCACCAGCAAATAGAAGAATGTGTAGTCAGCTACAAAGTACAGCCATGGATAAATCAATGCATGTCCTTTACTTAACTAGACAGAACATCTCAGGGGTAAATCGATGAATGTTTCTTGTTTAAAGAAAGGATTGAGGAGCCGCTGCAAAGTCCCAATGATTTTTTGCCATGTTTAAGAGATTGATCAGTGAGGGGATTTTTATTCCAAGTAGGTCTGTTTTATCTGTAAGGCTGAGAAATCTGAGGTAATTATGAGCAGAGAAGGCGAGAGTGGTTCCCTGTCACATGCGGAATGTATGCAGGCAGTGTGCGTGCCGTTTATTTGTAAATAACAGCAGGAAACAGAAAAACTATTATGCAGCACACTCACAGAATAACCGTAGAAGTTAACACACCTCGGATTTAGTTTTTCTGTCTCTGTAAATACAGGAATAAATCCCTGCCCTGGAACTTAGACTTCAAAAAGACAAATGGATGATAGCGCAACATCAAATAAAACCAACGAGGGCCCCAACCAGACAAAAAAGAACCCCATAAATATTCCTAATCCTGCTACAGTTTAATATTTCATTATGTTGTGCCCTTTTCAAATGCAGAACAAATTTCTGACATGAAATATATCTCCCACTGATGGGACTAGCACTGATAAATGTGATCCGGACCCGTCAAACTCTATTCGCTTGGATACACCAGCATAATGGACATAATGAATTGCGGTGAAGAGATTTTTTTTCTTAACTTGCTTGTCTTCTATTCACAAGTGGCTGATGTATAAACAGACTGATTGTGCAGGATTATTTGAAACATACCACATGCAGATTCAGAGAAATTCACATATATGTAGTTGCTATTGGCTAATAATGTTCTGGTCTAAAGAAAGGGTGAAAGATATTTTCAAGTATGCTACTTCCGCTGTTGTTGAAATGGATAACTTTTTTATTGAAATGGACCTGAAAAACTTTTTTGTTGTGGACAGTGTAGAACTTATTAACACTATGGAGCCAAAATTTACCTCAAAATGATCATTTTATTAGAAAAAAAGAAGTCACACAAGCAGGACTGGAGCAGTTGTGAAGCATTACAACTGCACTAAATGGTCTATTGATCTTTACTTACTCTCTGCCTCAGGAGACAAAAAAAAATGGTAGTGATTAATACAAAGTCTGAAGCCAAAATAAACAACATTTTCGGGCCTCATTTGCAGTTCATTTGTATTCATTTGTGCCAGTTATTTCCAGGCTTTTGATAAAAGCAATGTCAGCTTTTAACACTTAGTCCCAGAGTACACGCTGGTGAGTCATAAGCTCCTCTAAAGGTGAGATTTGGTCTCGCTAAGCTGCCCTTATGTTGCTGTATCTGTGATACCTGAAGAAGCAAAGTGATAAAACATTTTGTTTCCAAAAACAAGATCAAAAGTCCTTCAAATTAATTTCCTTCAGCAGAATAAACCTTTTTACTACTTCGTGCTTGGTTTTTCCACTAGTGTTTGCACTTTACCGGGGCTCATTTAAAGTAGATCACGCTTATTTAACCCCTTGAACTCTGTGCTATTTTTTAGGCTTTTGCTTTGAAAACTGCACACCCATAATGAAATGAGTATATTTCTGCAACCACAAGGTCGATCTGAGTACTTTTGGAATCATAGTTAAAGGGAGACCATGTGAGATTTGTACAGATGTGTAAATACGGATTAAATGTTCCTATGGATCTTAAATATGGGGCCCATGTATGTGAGACCACATGGCCTTTTCCCATTCAGTATCCACATAGCCCAAATATAACAAAGAACCAACTTGAAACCCATCTGAGAAAACACAGGTGAGGTCACAATGGAGACCAGGGATAAACCTAATCGGTCCCTTATCTGCAGCCCAAATTTACCCCTAAATAAGCCCCAAATGGACCTGCTGGCTAGGATTATTATACATTAAATGATCTTAAGTATTTCCAAACGTCAAACTATCTCAATGTCTAGAAATTGCAAAAAATGCTTCTCTTACTTTTGTTAGAATATACTTTTGCAAAAGTAATATGTGGAGTTGATTCTAAGTCTTATCAGTAGACCTATACAATGCTATAATGGAATACATCGGAATACAGCAGCATCAAATACTTTGCTTCCTTTTAGCGGATCGGTGTGTAAGCATGCTGCCCACATATACTGACACATCCTTGTCTAAAAGCCATGAACAGGAGTGGGTTTCTCATAGGATCATATCCCAAACTGTATTGAAATGTGTGGAGTATATTCTCTATACTAGAAGGCAGAATACATGCACCCATACCCAAAGACAGTATTCAGAGTATTTTTGTAATAGCACTTTAAACTTTTTTTTGTTCCATATTGTGTGTGTGTAGCCTTGAACCTCAGTGAATGTGTCTGTCAATCACCCATGCAGAAAAGGACAAAGAAGAACTCTAAGCTCTCGGTCATGGAAACAGAACATGAAAATGTTGGTTTTAGTTAAAACAACAAAGAGGAAAAGAGGAAAGTGTTGTGCCTTTCCATCTAACTCACATGCTTTTGCTTTTAGAGAACAAAGGAGTCTGAATAGCATGAGGCCACAGAACTGTTTTCCTCTCTCCTCTAATTAAGTGCTTTTGTCATCTTGTTCTGATGCTCAGGTCTGTAAAGCCTCTCTGAGGTGAATGAATCAGTGCTTATGACTACTGTGATGCTGCAAGATAAAACCACGTTGATAGCTTCTAATAAACATGACGCACTGCCTAAAAGCTGAAAGGTCTGATGGCTGGCAGGAAAGCTTTGAAGATAGAGCTCACCTCCCAACCACTATTTCCTCTCTCCGCTTGTTATGTTGTGTTTTTATTAGGGAGCAGCACAGACTTGAGGCACATCACCTGTAACTATGTGAAACAAAGAAATAGATTAAGACCTTGGCCGTGTGTGTGTGTGTGTAAATAAACTTTCATTTGTCTTAGTCATACACAGCAAACAGGATTTTTATTAACGAGAAAGATGCAGAGTTTTTAAAATGAATTAGTTTCCAGTTTGTCAGGCTTGTGACCTAGAAAAGAGGCCGGGATGTTTTTGGGTCAGGGGTTTTTCCTGTAACACGATCTCCTCTTTGTCGTAGCCCATACCATGTCATGTACACACAGACATGCATCATGGGAGGGCATTTCAAAAGCACAGGACATATTCCTACAGTATGTGTCCATGAAGTGCCAGTAAGGTTTCCTGGCTTGCAGATATTGCACGCCGCCTCTGTTCCTTCTGTCATCTGTCTGCGCGCTTTGACCCGGAAAGACTAGATTCTTAAAGTGAACATAAGAGGAAGAGCCAACACACCGCTGGGCTCCCGCAATCATTGGGAAGAAATGTTTCAAATGTCAGGCTTAGTGCTGAATCTGAACCTGTGAGAATGGATTCATGCCACCAGCTGTTAGGTTATCACAGTATTCTGCTCATGAACAGCTTCTCCCAGTGTGTTGTTTGAGTAGCTCTTTGTTTGTGTCTCATTTACTGAGGACTTCATTATTTATGAGGTGAGGGATGACCAAGAGTGCTGTCATCTGAATATAATACTCATTATGAGTTTTTTATTACTGTTCATGAGCCCTTTACTTATTTATCAAGCTTCCTGTGAGGTCCCAAAAACTTCTAGTCTTCCAGTTCTCCAAACTGAAGCAAACGGAAGCGAGGAATGAAGAAGACCAAGATAAAGAGCGGTAGAAAGTGAGAGGGGAGAGGGAGAGATAGAGAGAGTGCATATGTGATGACGCTCGGAGTAGGCTATGTCTCTGTACTTTGCCATTTCTCATCTCTCTCTCTCTCAGTTTTACCCCACACCTGAGCGTTGCCGATGCCTTCCTCTCCCCAAACTCCAGCCCAGAGGAGGTAATTGAAGGAGCGGGAGGGGAGCTGTCAGTAACAGAGTTGCAATAAAGAAAATCGCCCAGGGGGACCGAAACAGTCAGAGACGAGGGGAGACAGGCGAGGGAGGAAAAGGCGAGAAAGCAGCTTCAGGTGACCGAGTCGCAATGGAGGCGCGCGGCGTGCGTGTTTAGGAAGGATCGCCTGCGGAAGCACCGCTTTTTTTTGTGGATTATTAAAAGTGAACAACCTCCAGCGCTGACCCGGACTGCTTCTATCCGACCCACTTCACGGGTTTTCCCACAACCATGAATGTGTCGCCCACAGACCGCAGGAAAAACATGCGACAACTGGCTTTGGAGATCGGGATCCGAGTTCTGCTTTTCGGAGTTTTTACGTAAGTAAAACGTCAACCCGCGGAACAGTGCGATCTCTGTAAAGGCAACCCAAGAGAAAAAAATATCTTCAGAAACGATTACACGATGCTTTGTCACAGTTTAGACACAGAGGTGGTGTATTGTGTTTATTTGTCTGTTCAGCACCATGGACAGATCACGTCCATGCGCTGCGTTAACAGGTTGCAGAAATAAGTCATTACAAGCCACTTTACTTTCGGAATCAGTATGTAACTATTTTGTGATGATACTAAGAACGTCCTCCTCTGATATGTTATTTCTGATGATCCGAGGCGGGTAGATAGAGGCGCAGGGGATGCTTGTTTCACTTCACAAGAACCAGCATAACCACCAGGGAAGCCCAGTGACGCTCAGGCTGTAGTGAGTCCAAGATTTCATGAGAGGATTGTGCCTTACTGGCGCAACCTTCAAAACCTAAATTATTAACTGTATCTTGCTTGAAGGTATTAAGTCATTTTGCATCATAGTTGTGTCATGTATGCGTTTTTTCGTTTTTCCTGTGTGATCTAAAGAAAAGAGGGAAAAAAGGGGGGAAATAAAGAAAAGCCCTCAAGCTTTGTTATCTGACTCACCTTGCTGTGGTTTGCGTTGCATCTCTGGAAAAATAAAGTCAGAAATGATGTCTTTGGAGAAGGCAGCCGCACTGCCTGGATTGCTTTTGTACATTATCATTAATATGTGTCCCTGGGCTAAGTGCTTGAAGTCAAATGGAAGGACTTTAGGAGAAAATATAATAATTCAGCCGAGGTTTAGCCCTTTGTGTGGCACAGTGGTGTGGTGTCATCTGCTTCAACCAAGAAATATTTTTATTTAAGCTTAAGCAAAGCATAAAGATCATCACTTACATGCTTCACTCTGTCATAGAAATATAAATAACAAAGTCTTCAATCACTGTAATAAAGTGGGTTCCTGAGGCTGATAAATAGTATGTTATGAAGCTCCATCAGTAAATCTGATCTACTTTGTATTTGCAAAATGTAATGCCACATTCATTGCTTACAATACATCATTCCAACTTCCCCTGTGTGTGACTATGCATAAATACATGCAACAACCAGTGCTGTAGTGCCAGATTCATCTTTCCACCCGACATGGCTCAGCTTGGGATGTTCTGTGACTCTTGTGTCTTTGTTTTTGATTGCATGTCTCAGCGGCTGCCAGGAGCGTGTGGCCATATAGATTTCTTCAAGACTGGCAGTAATTGTTGCATTGAACTAGCTTTGTTCCCAGCAGACCAGAGAGAGTCACCCTTTGGCTTGAAGGGTGGCAGATACTGTTCTTGCCTCACCTCCAAAATCACTGTGAAAGTGGGATAATTGGGGTCAGCAGGAATCTGCTGTTTTCTTTGCTTCAGGTGTAAAGGGCGGTTTTTAGCAGTCACCTTCTGTACCTGGTGTTGAGCGCGTAGGCTCGGTGGAGACGTGGCTCTCAGTAGTTTGATCTTGAGAGGAAAATGGCAGCCTTTTGTTTACCGCCAAGATTTATAAGTCCTCAGTCTATGTGTTTTGTTGCTTAGAGTCTCACATTAGAATTTAATTTCAGTGTTTTCTTTCCATTGCACTGGAAGGGGGAAAATAAGCAGTGTTTTTTAATTTGCTGTTCATATTTCTTCATAATGTGAAGGTCTACTGAGGAACGCTGCAAATAAATTTATTCACCCTCTAATTTGGCTTCATAAGCAGATTCAAATGCAGTAAAGAGGTGTTTTTCCATCAGAGTCTGCCCTTCAAGTGCTGCACATTACTGCAGTGTAAATCATATTCTCTGTGCTTGATTTGTCACCCAGACAAACAGAGGCATTTAAACCTTGAGCCATGAAATCCTTTCATATATTAATTTTTTTTAGCCCATTTGACTCCTTGCTTGTCTCTTGCAGATCTGATGTGCTGACCTTAATGATGGGACAAGAGTGTGGCATAAAGAGTTATGAAACTACTCACATGTAGTCGCCATACTGTACTGTACTGTAGCTTTGCACTTCAGGAGTTCCACATCTTGCAAATGCAAAGCAGCAAAAGGTTCACTGTAAGAGGAATCAGCTCTTTGACATTTAACAAAATAAAATAAAAAAGGTTCTCTCCTTTAATTTCATGGTTCGAGGGGGTAATGAGATTGATGCAATTTAATTTCTCATGCAATCCAGAGCACAACAAGACATGGCTTAGACAAATACCAAGGAGTCATGTCTAGATGCTGGGTTGTTTCTTTGTGCTTGTTCCGAAGCTCGGCATTGGACCCCTGCATATGTAATTCCCATAAATATCATAAATCTACTTAAATATAGAAAAAAAGACAAAGCAAGGAGGACACAGATAAAAAAAGACAGAAGAAAAATAAGATGGAGGACATGCAGCTGAGGAGATCTGGGTTGCTTTGAAATTTTATGGATTAACACTTGAGGCACAAAAATATATAGAAGCATTAAAACCACTCTGGGAACTTTTATCAGTGCAATCTAAAAGCCTCTTGATGGACTGATTGGGTAGACTGATGTACACAACAAAACAAAATAGATTGTTTTTGCCAAGAGTGGCAATTTAGGCCAAAGGAGAATGGATTCTTTCATTTTTAGAAAATGAGGGTGGCAAAGAAAGGATTTTAACTGCATGTGATGCCGACCCACGGCAGGAAGGTCCAGTGTGCGGTAAATAATGGAACCTTTAGGAATAATATGTGATATGGCTGTTGTCAAATGAAATTATTGTCATACAACACATTTCGCCCAGCAGATGACGTTCATTGCATCCTTTCTGTCAGAAGAGGAGAAGATCTAGCTGAGAGCACTGGAATTGTGAGATGCTGGTAAAGACAGCATGCGATCAGACATTTTATTCTCTATGATATAGATGGAGGTGTTCTGGCACTGGCTTTGCTGGGAAACTATCTTTAGAGCATTTGCTCCAGTTTCATCAGGATGAATTGCTTTTGTACTTGATGAGACCAAACACTACCTCTACTGTATATGTGAGAATGGAAAGTCGTCTTATTGCTATCAGATTATAGACTAAAACAGATTGCACCAGGCTGTAATTCGTATGGCACGCTGCTGCAATGGTTGGCACTGTACCCTTTTTTTCTCAGTTTCCCTCCCCCCCCCCACACACACACACACACACACACACACACAGAATAAGGGGACGATGGCTAATCACTGCACTGATATAATTCATATAATTTCAGATAGTTTGGTAGGGAATGTTGTTTAATGGTAGCTGTATATTCATCCGTCTCTCTGCTCAAGCATTAAATCAGAAAATAGCTCTTTTATCAGAGGTTTTAAGTTACCTGCTCCTTTTCCCAAATGTGGCCACTTCAAATTTCACAAACATGGAGGTCATTATGCAAAACTTTAAATCAAAGTGGAAGCCTAAAAGCCAAGGTTTAACTTCCCACTTCCACACATATCCACATATATATATGTTTTTATTGATTTTAATTTCTGTGCTTTCATTCATGTGCACAGCACTTTGGTCAATTGTGGTGGTTTTTAATTGATTTATAGATAAAGTTGGATTGGATTAGGTCTTTCAACAGAAGAAAAAGCCTAGTCCCATCAGAAAATCTGTTGTATGTCTGGCATAAATGATGAAATGGCATTCTATAACTAACCTGTTGCTTGTGTTAAGAATACTGCTTACACAACCCATGACTGCAAACATACCCACCCCCCCAGCCATGTTATAACATCATCCACATGATACAATCTTGCAGTTACATAATAAATGTGAAGAAATGACAATGAAAAAATGAATGAAAACAATGAAACAATGAAAAAAAGCACAACAAGTAAGTGTCTGCTCAGTAGGGTCCCAGTGGAGGTGGTGAACCTCTTGAGAAGGAATGTGGTCACCCTTTCTGTCTGCTCACACAATAACTAGGAAAAAAAAGAAGAAAAGAAATGAAACATGTTTGCTCGTGAGGCCGTCTCACATTACAGTATGTGTGGCTGCTTCATAATCAAAGACTGCCCATGTTTTGCCAGCTGAATGGTTATAATGTGAATAGCAGCATGCTCTTTTTGGATTGGCACAGACTGAAAAAGCTACAGTACAATGGTGTGGTTAGTCTCTGATGAGATGCTGTGCGGGTATGGTCCCTGGACATGGGAAGACAATCTGAACTGAAAGATATTAAGAAATACTTTGAAAGAGAAATACAGTAGCTGAACTCTACAACTAAATGCAGACATACCACTGTTTACAATCAAAACCAGTTTTACATCACAAAACTATGAAGGTACAACTGTGCAGCATTCAGCTCTTTCATTTCACGCAGCTAAAAAAAAAAAAAAAGAAAATCCAAACACCTAACAGAAAACTAACCTCCACACAGTACAGTAAACATAAATCACAAGTAAATATTGCTGTCCAGCAAGTATTAAACAATGAGACTTAGATATTGTTTTAAGAATCATGATGACCCAACAATAAAACCAAGTAAATATTGGATCAGCTGCCAGGTTGTTTACACATGTTATTCTGGTACTATTTCTCTATGCACATTTGCAGCATGGCCGTTTCTTGTTGGACCTTTTTATAAAGCCTTCTGTCAGTTTCCACTACCTCCATGATTATTCTCTTGTGTTCTGTTCTTTATTTGTGCCAGTGAACATCAGAAGCACTTCCTCACAGGTCATCCCATTTGCAACCCTCATTATCTCGGCTATTAATCAAAGATTTATTGCACATCTTTGACATCTGACTGTGGCTACAGAGGCAGATACACTTACCATACAGATGCTGTCAACACAAATAGACCAGGAAGAGAAAAATAGGCCAATTTTCATACCTGATAAAATTGACTACAATCAACTTGATTAACTATCCACTTCTTAGAAAAGTAGCTATTAAAGTGGGAGTCCATTTACAGAAATCCAATTAAACCGAACAAAAGTGTGGTATTTTAGCGAGATCAATTGAAACTAAAAGAGATTAAAAAAACATCTTAGAATATGCAATATGAAACCATTTTGCTTGATAAATATGCTAAATTCAGAAACGGAGAGGCATGTTTGAAAAGACTACACCATGGAAGACGGCCTGGAAGGCAGCAGAGACAGGATCCATGCAGCCAAAGATTTGAGCAGGACTGAATGGGAAAAAAAATGCTGATCAGCAAACCGGGGAGATGCTGTGATAGAAATAGACGTGATGTTGGATGTGAGCAGAGGCTGCTGATTGTCACGTAAGGACCAGGGATTCCCTGACAGCTCCAGTCTGTCACCGCTCTAATACTCTGGCATTTCATTCCCCACAATCGTTTGATCAGCTTATTATGTCTCACTGTCCCCGGAGTCATCAATCCACCTCCATCTCTTTATCTCTCCTCTGGCATATGATCCGTCAGTCTGTCTGTCTCTGTCTGACACGCCGTGTTTTGGGGGAAGATTGCCCTGTGGGTCAACCTGCGAGATGAAAATTTACAAGACGCATTATAGTGACAGGAAATAAAAAATAATAATTCTTGCAACTTTCTTTCATGTTCAGCCTTAAAACAGTCATCTCTTTCTTTTATCTTTAACAAATAGTGTTACGTTCATATGAAAGTATCATTTAAGTAAAATAAAGATCCAAAAGATACCTTAACTTGAACAGTCCATGCAGGCAAGATTATGCATATGAAAAAAAGTGGATTGTGATAAAATATTTATTTAGCAAAACTATAAAGAAATAAGTTGTCTAAGTTTTACTTATTAGAAATGGCAAGAGAAAAAGAAAACTACCTTCACAGAAAAGTAGATTTTTTAAAATCTTCTGCAAGATATCATGATCAAAATCAGCCTTCAGCACAGAGTCTCTGAAATATTACCTTGAATCTAAAAAACACCATCTAAAGGTCAGTTCCAAGGAGAGCGCCAGAAGAACTGATACTATACAGCTAATCTGCTTGTGTTGTGAGGAATTAATAAAATGAAAAGTTAACAGAAGAGACAAGGAAGAGAAACGACTTAATTTTCTTTTGCATCTATCTTGCTCTGATTATGGCTGTAATAGCACAAAATGTGATTCAGGAAGCCTTTGTGCCTTATGCAAGGATGCAGCTTAGAGTCAGTGTATGTAGAGAGGTTGCAGAGTTTCATCAGAAATGCAAAGACCTGCGGTTTTTGTTTCTCAGACAGAGACTGAATTGGAGTCTAAAGCAGCTAGATGTTGTCACATCATCGTTTTCAAAGTCACTGTTCTAACCATTTAGTCATGCAGCACTGTTAGCACCAGCAGGCATGTCCATCCACCGGCAAGTTTATTTTTGCACATGGTCTCAGTCGATGCACAATGCTGCATCTCTCCGGGAAGAACAGCTCGCAGACCTTAAACAACCTCCAGCATACATGATGCTGGCAACTGAGTTGGTGAAGTTGGATTGCTGAAGACTTGGGATGACACCCCTCTGCTATCATGGATGAGTGGAGATGAGAATTAGGAAGGTTGAGCAAAAGCAGCCTGAGAATGACAGAAAATGGATGACATTTCAAGAACAAAGATCAGGGTGACTGACTCAAATAAAAATGGGCCAGAAAAATAGTCATTGGCCAAGACTTGTGTCATTCAGAAATAGGAACAAAGTAGGTTTGACAATTTAAGGAAAGTGGAAAAATTCAAATAAGAGGCAGCTTCATTTCATTTTGGTTACACTTATGATAAACAGTGATTTGTTCATTAATTCATATTTTCTCTACCAGTTCACTCTGCCACTATTGGCTTTAAGTGGGCTTATTATCAGTCAAATGTAACAGCTGATGAAGAATTTTATACTCAGCTCAAGACAGTGCCTGTATATCAATGAGAACACATTGTAATTCACTTCAAGTCTGTCTGCGTCTCTGAATGACAATACTGAAAACTTCATTTTAAAACCCCTTTAACTGAGTCAGAGAAGAGAACAAGACACTTCACCCAAAGGGGTGTTTTTTTTGGCTCAGGCAGTCTCAGCAGGTAACAGAATCCCAATTATAAGTTGTGGATGTTAGCATTAGTATGCTCTGTTACTTCCCACTAGATGTTTTTTTTATTTTCAAATAAAAATGAATGCAAAACTCTGGCTGGCAGTCCTATGATTGTAAGGAATTTGATTAACATACAATTTAAATTAGTCATAAAATACTAACTATTCATTTGTTTAGAGTTCTGAAACAAAAATGG
>JBBDHI010000017.1:6590565-6602623 GCA_037177115.1 Craterocephalus stercusmuscarum
ATCTCCGGCTACATGATGAATATCAAGAAAGTGTTCCAGAGTGTTAATCAGCATGAGGGTGAGTAGAAAATGAAGCCACATCATTCTGAGTTTTCCAGGAGCATGTTACTTGTTCAAGTCTTTAACTAATTACTCGGGAAGCTCAGGCAAACTTAAGGTCATCAGTATGAACTGATCAATTGTGAAAAAGTTTTGGTTTTTTTTACTATTTTTTTTACTGTGGTTGCAGTTATTTACTTTATACAATATCCACAGAGTTATACAGAGCTTATAGACTTTTAAAAGGCCAACCTTGGTCCATTTAGAGTTTTAAAAGGAAGGAAAACTCAAAAATGCATTTATTGAAGTACTGAAAATACTGTAAACTACATCATAGACTCTGTTTTCAACACTGCAAGAAATTTTGCTCTATGTATTATATTTTGAGGCTATATATGTAAGTTTGTGTCTTCCCTTCTCAGGCAGTATCTGGTGGTGGTGTTCCGAGACAAACCCCTGGAACTGTGGGACATCAGGACAGGGACACTTCTCCGAGAGATGGCCAAGAACTTCCCCACAGTCACTGCACTGGTACCTACAAAATTACAAACTAATAGAATTAGTAACCGATCTGTCAATCTGATATGCAAATAAGTCAAATTGATTTAGTAAAGTCTGATTTAAGCTATAATATATAATTTCAGATTGTAGCTCTATTTATATAGCATTTTTCAGGTCTTGATGAGAACACTCTCTGAGTGTCCTCTTCAGAGGCTTGGGTACACTTTTTCTGGTCATGAGTTTCTGGCACTATTGTGGTCTTTATCTACAGGACCAGGGCCTGTCACTGGACTGGCATTCCTTCACTTATCATGTGAACACCTCAATACCTCTCATAGAACCATATTAATAACCAGAACTCTAGATTAACACCTACCAATCTGCTAAAGTGTGGGTTAAAATTCAGTTTGTGGATGTGATAAAAATTTTAGTAGTCACTTTGGCAGGCAGAAAAAACAAGCAGCATTCAAATAATACTGCAGACTGTTACTGAGTGCAGAATTTATTCAATGGAAAGCTCACGTTTATTTAAATTATTGCGGTTCTGGTTCAGTTGTTTCATTAACATGTTAAACAAAAGTAACTTTATTTGACAAAAATGCATTAATAAAAGATTTTCATGAAGTCTGAATAAAACCTGGCTTATCAACACACAAACTATTCATAATAACAAAATTGGGTAATAATAGAAGCTTGGAGCAATAGTAAATGATTACTCTTTGGCAGCAGGAAGATTCAGCTCTTGGAGGAAGTTTGAATTTCAACTTTAGGGAGCTACCCGCCATGATGGCTGGGAATTCAAGAAAGTTAATTTAGAGCCCTGTTGATACAGTAACTACTGTACACTTGTGGGTGTTTGGCTTTCCTGACCTCCGACTGGAATGCACGTCTTTGTCAGCTGGCTGCTCATTTTTTCACACTGTACTTCACAACAGCTTCTCCTGGTGAATACAGCAATACATGGAACTTGGTGGAGCAATATTTCCAACACAAAGTAGCAACATGTAGCATTATCTCACATACGGTTGTACTTGCAGACAATCAGGACCACCTCCCTATCCCATACCACCTGAATAAATCCCAATTTCTCTCTGTTTACACAAGCTGAACAGGCTGAACAAGCTGTTCAGCAGGTTCATCGGTCCTGTCAGGTAACTGAGATATAACGAACAACCACAGTGCAGACGGGGAAAGCCTATAACATAAAGCTGTAGTAACAATATTTATTATTTAGTAACTGGTCAATCAGCCCTGTCTTTCGTTGAATCTCTGTGCTCTTAACAATTAGTGGATTTTGTCACTAGTTCTCTACAGTTTACCTGAGAGCTGTTTATTTCCACATCACCTCCACTGGGAATATCTGAGATCTGTAGGACATTTAATGCATAGGTGTAATTCTGCAACTTAGGCTGAGTCCAGTGCTTCACGGCATATTTATTTTGACAAAAAACAGTTTGTGACAGAGCAGCCACTTACAGTATTTGTATAATGTGGGATGGATGTGTCAAAGCAGCGTTGTTCCCACTAGACGGTAGATAGTAGTAGTGGTGGTAACCTCATGGGCTCTCTTAAAAGGAGTTTTTTTTCAAAGATGTGAGTGCAGCGGCATGTTGGGCCTCGCCCTGCATGTTTGCTGCATTTTATAAGTTGGATGCCACAGCTCCCTGGGGGTATGTTTTCAGTGCAAGCTGTTGTGAGGAGGTGTCCTGTCCCTTCTGAAGTACCACTGAGGACAGTTGTCTTCTTTGACAATAGATATATTGCGGTGACACAACAAGCGTTAGAGAACTTTAAATAAATACCTCTGCAGTTTTCTGATGATCATTGAGTCCCATAGCATCCTCGTCCCTCCAGACATTCGCAACACAGGTGCTAACCACACATCAGAGGGAAATACCCATGCTCATCAGAAAACCAAAGTTAAATCCATAAGTTAAAAAAATTGGCTTTAATAAACCTTGGAATACAAAAAGAGAGGGAATAATGTATCCATCATCATAACACCCACTGCTATGCTCTCTGTCATGTTGAGTTCGTTCCTAATTTAAAGGCAGCCATAGTGGTTTGTTGAGTTTGAGATTGAAACACAATTTTACAGAAACACACTTTGAGACGAATATTCAAAATGACCATCAACACTACAAAGTAATCCAGCATATGACATAATGTAATAGGGATGGTTTACACTTGCAGCAGAAAGACTATTTACCATTGGCTAAGTTGCACAAAGCATTTAACTTGTGGATTTCAGTAACCCATTAGCACACAAGCTCAGACGCCGTGTCAGCAAGCCACCGTGGAAGAGGTTGTCCCCGAGAACCTGGAGCAGCTGGGGAATGAACCATTAATCTTTCAATTAGTGGATAACACGCTTTTTATCTTCACCAAAGACGGCCCAGTAATGACCTGTGGTTGGTAAAACATTATTGACTTAGTATTTAATGAGAAATTAGGCTTTTTGAATGGGAGCCTGTTGAAGCCTGTCAGCCCGTATTTACTATGAGCAGTCCTGCATTTTAAGGTGATTCCTTGTTGGCTTTATGTCTTGAGGCTTGTGGCTTTGCAAATTTATATTTATCATCTATGAATCAGCGTCTTTGTCAAACATCCTGTGTAGTGTGTTGTACTTATTTGCTGCTTACCTTGCTCAGGTCTGTATGGGCCATTTGATGAATAAGCCTGGAAATTTTCCTCAGCCTCAGCAAAGATCTCTGTGGCTTCACAAGGCCGGAGAAATCCTCATAAAACAAGAGTTACACTGGACAAAGTTTACAGCGGAGCTATAAAATATTCCATAGTGAGAATAAAAAGAGCAATAAACTTAATAATACATGTCTGTCTCCCCCAGCCCCTCTTTGCTGTCTTATTTCCATATTGATTGCAAACTTATGCTATCCAAACTATAGCAACAGCCCTTCCACAAAAAGCCTGAAAGACTTTTTTTTTTTGTTTGAGGCTGTTTGATGTCATGTCAGAAATTGTCTATTTGTCTGTGTGAGGATTTGGAGTCCTATGTGTGTGTGTTTTAACAGGAATGGTCCCCATCTCACAATCTGAAGAGCCTGAAAAAAAAGCAGATGGCAGCGAGGGAGGCCATAGCTCGTCAGACGGTGTCCGATGCTGAGCAGAGTAGCGTTGAATCCTCAGTCATCAGGTGAGCGTTTGGTTCACGGTGGCTTTTCTCTGGATTGAGAGTCAGAGGTTTGAGAGGTGGAAATGTTTCAAATTCTTTAATGATTTTTTTTTTTACTTTTTTTATATATTCATTACTTTTTTTTTGTTTTTTATTGATTTGAATCCCTTATATTGTTTAGTTTTTCATCCTCTCATCAGTCTGTGGGAAACAATTCCAGAGTAACAAAGGAAAACTGGCATTTAGACATGTGGTGTAAAGATAGCAGAATAAATAACAAAATCTATGCTTAACTCTTAAAATTTTATTTTTGTACTTTTTTTAGACTATCTCCTCTGCTGGGGCTTCCCAAAGTCATATATGTGGAATGATCCTACGGAGTCTGTTTTTTAAAATGATTATTATTTGATCATATCCACATGTAGAAAATATTCAGACTCAAGCAGGATGAGTGTGAAGTAACCATCCATCTTTCTAGAGGTGCTCAGCTGGGTTCAGCTCTACACCTCTGCCCATTCACCCCAATATCCCTCTAAACATTGCACTGCTCCTGTCTTTCTCCTGGTGGTCAACCTGAGGTGCTGGTCTAATTGAAATATAAACCTTGACCTGAGTCTGAGATCAGAAGAGAAACTTAAATTAAAGAAAAAAAATCACTTTTTTTTTTTCTGAAGTTTCTCCACTTTCCTCCCAGAACGATGCTGCCATGGCTTTGTGTGGTAAATGTGTTTTTTTTTACCAAGTAGATCATTTAGATTCATGCAAGTGTACTGATACTTGCATGAAGTCACATTTAAATAGCAGGAGTTTGATCAGCTCATTAAATCACACACAAATTAGCAATTAATGAACAAGGGTTAAAAGTAGCTACATGGTAAACTGCCAGTACTTACTTGTTTTTCATAGATGCTTGTCAGCAGGAGAAAAAAAGAGTTTCAAAGTGTGTAAGATCAAAGTGACACATGTAACAAACCCTAAAGCTTTTTACTTTTTGCCTGAGGTCTTTTCGACAAATCTAGCTTAAATGTAATCCTCAACTTTATTTATTTCCAGCTAGTTTAGTTTTTTTCCTGCCAGGCCCACAGTAATATGTTTTGTTACCTCCCACACCATCTCTGCAGCGTCTATAAAATTGTCTGCTCCTGCCAAATAACTCTGTAAAGGCCCACAAGATCCTAATCTCTGTGCAGCCCTCTAGGTTTTGCTTCTCATGGTCTGAGTATATTTCAGATGTCTGTGGACAAACTGCCGGTGTGGTTGATGTTTTTCTTCCATAAAGGCCTGAATGATTACTACTTAATGATAACAACAAATTTACGTCGGTTCCCAACTTTAGCTGCTTTGCTACTCTTGATCTTATGACCATGGATGTCACCATGATCATATTTTTGTTGATGAGCTGTATTATGATCTGTTATGATTTCATTGTTCATTATTCATTTTATGCCCCTTGTGTTTTATGTGTTTGCTGACCTAGACCTGGGTCACAAAATTTAACTATAAATAATATCCCCAGTGTGGAAAATATGAAAAACATTTTGAATTTCATCTAACAGTTCGTAATTGGTTTAAGTCCCTCCACAGTACTGAAATGGTTCTTTTAAAAGTTTTTAATGATTTCTTAGTGTCTCTTGATTCAGGCCACAGTGCAGTGTTAATCCTTTTGAACTTAATGGCAGCATTTGACATTGTGGACCACTCGATTCTCCTGTCTCCTGGAATACACTGTAGGCATTAAATGTGTGGTATTAAATTGGTTCTGATCTTACCTCACAGATAGAACTTTCTCTGTTCAGCTGGGCCAGTTTTCTTCATCGTATGCCTCCCTCACGTATGGGGTCCCACAAGGCTCAATTTTGGGTCCTCTACTGTTTTCTCTATCCCTGCTTCCACTAAGATTGAGTTTCAGGAAGCATGGGATCGGATTTCACTGTTATGCAGATGACGCACAGGTATACATGCCCATTAAAGGAGACGTTCGGTATTTTGCAACCTGAACCTATTTTCTAGAATGAAATACGATCATTTACTCACCCAGACAGTTTTGGTGTAACTTGAACTCCTTCGGGAGATATTTAGATCCACTCGTGATCAGCGTACATCCAATATAATGGGAGTTAACGGGGCAGGTTCTGCAGGCCTTGTCCCACATCTTATCTAGTGCCTCTGAGTTGCAAATAATCTCTAGATTAAATGATAATAGTCATACTTTTCCACTATTTCCAGCAGAATGCCCAAGTGTTGCACACAAAAGATATTGTGAGTTTTATCTTTCTTTCTCCTCCTCGTGCAGTCTGCTTCAAGATGCTGAGAGCAAGTCGGAGACCAGCCAGGCCATCTCAGCCAGGGAGCACTTTGTATTCACTGACACAGACGGGCAGGTCTATCACATCACTGTAGAGGGCAACACAGTGAAAGATGGCGCACGAATCCCCCCTGATGTGAGTCCAGAGATTTTTTTTCCTATCATTTCCACTGTCTCTTCTTTTATTTTTCATATCGACTTTTACTTGAAGGTCAGCCATACAAAGTTTTATGTGAAAGCACTGTCCTTTTACTCCACAGGACCCTTTTTCTTTTTCTTTTCACTGTTTGAGTTTTACCTTCTGTCTTTGTCAGTTTTTGTGTTTATCTGGTTTGATGTTCTTGTTGAAGCCATTTATCATCCCTTTCCGTCAATATTGGACCCCATACTTCCATGTTTACTGTACTCCACCTTTAATCGCTACACTGCATCCATCACTGTCCAGTCACTTCTCCAGGTGAAAACACTGAGAAGTGCGTTGTTGCGTACTCCTCTTTTTTTCCTCACCTCTGCATGTTCCGGCTCTGGCATAGTTTTTCTTATTTTTAAGAAGATTGTTCTTCATCTGCAATGCACCACTTCTGCTTTTTTTTTTTTTTTCAAAGCTTTACACAAATACTAATTTTCTCCACCATAAACTAAAATCCTTCACTCCCTCCTCAGTGTCCTTCAGGTTGTTTTTTGTGAGAAAACTGTGGAGGATAATAAAGACATCTGCTTCAGAGCAAAGTTTGGCCAACCCAAATTACCAGGCTTGGTCATAAAGGCTCTACAAGCTGCACAGCTTTGCGTTTTCTCGCTTTTATATTTTCTTTTTTATTTTTATTTTTTTTAGAACAAAGAGCCACCTGAATGTGTGCGGTTCTGTCTTTTTTGGCTCCATGAGTTTGTCCCAGATAGTTTTGCACCTGTCCACACCGCTGATGTAGAATGAGACGCCGGGCTTTTGGGAAGAGAAGTTGTTGTGGCATTTACCTCAAAGGCATATAAATAGGAACCTAGATATTAATTTGCCTTGACAGTTAAATGACCAGACTAGTTAAAATGAAACAAGAAATCTATAAAGATGGGATCTCTTTTGATAACATCCCTAAAAGAAAGTTTCATTATTCATCATATATTGTCTCAAAGTGAGAGCCCTTTAATTTTTTATCTAAAATTATATTTACTTGCCTGAGTTTTGTTTTGTTTGTTTTTTTTTTTCTTTTAGAGAGGTGTTTTGGAGGATTTAGCCTTCGGGAACTTTCAGAAACTCTTAACGTTGTGGAGCTGAGTCATGCTGCTGTGTAGGTAGCAGAAGGTCGTAGGTTTGATAGTTTCGTTAAAACAGTCTGGTCTGTTTCTTTATGCTGTTAATCTACTTTTTTTTTTTTAGCTTTTTCATTGAAGAAAATAACTTAAGTGTTTTATAAGGAAAGTTTGCCTCAATTTACTTTTTCATGTAGTGAATATTTTATACCTCCTCACACAACACTCAAGGTTTACCTGTGGATGTTAAAACCTCCTCATTGTGGCAGATAAGGATTTATTTTTACAGAGGTTTTCTCCATGTCACTGTGAGAAAAGTGACAGAAAGAACTAAAAAGTTTCACGCGCTGTGGGTGAGCTGGCACTTAATGTCTTCACATCAGCATTCTGTCTGGAGGCGCAGCCTAGCCGCACTTAAAGCCAGATGCTACGCTTGTTTACCACTCAGCTGCCAAAGATATTTCAATTTACTGTCTTGTTTTTATTCACACTCAAACATTAAATTTTGGAGAGCAGAATGCTTTATAGCAGAGGAATAAAGAAGGCTTTTATGCTCTTGGAATGATTCGGTTTTTAAGACACACAGGTTGGCTGTGGTGAGTGGGTGACATGAAAACAATGACATACTTCTTATTGATGCACATCTGCAGTTGTATGGAGGGAAACGACAGATGTTAGCCTGCAGGTCGGAGGTATCAGGCTTCACACTGCATACTGCTTATTATATTATTATTTTATGTGAAACAAATGTGGTGTTTTTTATTACTAATTTATGCTTCAGAGGGTTAAGGGGAACTTAGTTTGGCTGCTGGAATACATTTTTTTCTGTAAAAAGTTTAAGTATGAAGCATACATTAAAATAAGCCCTGCTAATAAAATCCTTAAATGCTTTTCTTGTTTTACTGAGTAGAAGTATTTAATTGTTTGGTTTGATTATAAATGTGTGCTGCCTTTGTCCTTTGTAATGGCCCAACCTTTACGTTTTCTCTGTTGCAGGGCAGCATGGGTAGTATGGCCTGCATTGCCTGGAAAGGTGACACCCTGGTGCTTGGAGATGTAGATGGCAATCTTAATTTTTGGGACCTTAAAGCCCGCTTGTCAAGGTAAAAGCTAAAATAATTTCAGTGTGCTATAGGAGGATGAACTATCTGGAGCTTTTGGAAGTGATGTTGACTTTATTGCATTAAGATAAATCATCAGATAAATTAATGTTAGAAACAAGGTAAAGATGCACACTTTGTATTTGCTTAATTACAATCCATTATTATTATCAATTTTTCATCCAAAGTGTCCAGATTAAATTGGATTGTGGCACATTTAGAGCACATGATGTCATGAGGAGTGGCTCAACACTATAAAATCTATCATCATCAATGCATTGAAAAGCTGTAATTGGCCTTATAAATATTCCAAAAAAGCTTTAATTTCGCTGCTCAACCCATTTATTGCACAAATAGCATATCACTCCTCATGTACAGCCAACCACAGCAAAGAGTTGCTAGCGCTGATCAGATGTCATTATATTTTATGGATCGTTTTATGGTTTCCCTTTGGGGATTTCAAAGAAGTATTTTTATCATTCTCATTTCATCTATATTAAGCAACCATCATAAACTTTACACTCAGTTTTGCTTTCAAATGTAGGCTTTTATATGTCGAGTCATGCTGCAGATTACTGCTGATAGTGATGATTACTGATGTCCTACCTATATACCTATTTTTAAAATGAGTCACAGAGCTCATTTTAAAAAGCTTTAATTTCCCTATTTTTGTTCATTTTCTCTGAATAGTCATTGCAAATAACATTTAATGCAGGGTTTTTAAAGGTATTTTATGTAGTTGCTTAGTTTTTGAGCTAGCGATCGCAATCTGTGGGTCATAAGATGAACTGCAGCCCCCATGGTAAGCTCTTGCGTGACTGAGCATGTACACAAAGAGAAGCAAGTATTTGCAAAACGTTCATAAGGTTTAGACTTACTATATGGTGAAAATCTATTTTATAGCATTGCGCTAACGGATTAGCAAAGCAATCTTTTTGAGTAATCTAGTAGTGTCAAGGTGGTTGAAAAAATATTTGAGGGAAAAAAAGTTTCTAATCTTCTGTAAGTTGAGGCCTAATTATAGTAATAAATGAATTACACTTATAACAATATTACCAGGAAATCCACAGTCATTCGCTGGAGAACAGAAAACGTGAGTGTATTTACTTTTTATAAAGGACAGTTTCACAGCTTTTATCATATAGTCATCACACTCCAACATGGTCTCCAGCATATTTACAGTGGCCGATAAAGGCAACGTTAACCTTTTTCATTAGATACTACTGTTTTTGACTTTTACAGTACTTGCACTGACAGTACTCCTGCTGCTGCAACAATACAGGAAAAGGAGACTTGTATTTCAGCAGCTCATGTGCTACACCAAATAGGCTGCTAGATGTGCTTTCACATATTTATTCTCACCATATCCCTTAAAGTTGCAATATAAGGCGCTCAATCTCTGACTGAAGGAATTATATTTACAGAAGTAGCAAACAGACTGCTGTGACAGCGCGCTGAATACCATGCATGGACTGTACCTATATCATCTACTTCACGTTGCATATCACTTTTCTTGTACATTTTTAGTTGTCTCTTACCTTTCAAGTAAAAAGAAGCCAATTGGGGGTTATTTCTCATATCCATCATAGCTCTGAGCATCCTCCATTTCCCAAAAGCTACTACAGTGTTCACTCTTTTTTTTTCTCTGCGCTGGTCAGGCTCTACTGTACTTGAGGTCTTTCTGGCACACTCTGTAAAACTCTTCTTCTTCGGCCTCTTATCTTAAAATGTTCAAAAGCTCTGAGGCACGGACGATGTGCGTTATGCCACAAATGCGAAACTCTGCGGGAAATCTGTTGTAGAGGCCGTACAGGCTTAGAGGCAGTCACAGTAATTAGGTCAAGGCTCATTCTACACATCACGGCATTGTTGGAGCATCTATGGGGTAGGAAAGCTGTAATTTTAACATTTACACTCCCTTTAATAAAAAAATGACGTAATAATCTGGAATTGTATTGAGCAAAACTGCCAGTAATGAAAACAGCTTTTAAAATACTGTCATAAATTATTCTGCATGACGTTTACAAAACCTTAAATAGGTTATAAAGAACTGAAAATATACACCAGATGAATTGTTCTCACATTATGTAATAGATCATTTTTCTATTAAAAGATATAAAAACACATTTTTACTGATCCAGGTCCATGTTAACAGAAGAACCCTTCTTTAACATCACCTCAACAACTCTCTCAGTCATTGAACTTTTACATCTATAGATAGTTTCTACCTGAATCTCTTTTCAGAATTGCCTCCTACCCTCATAGATCTTCATTTTAGGGTTGCTGTACAGGTTGTCAGGGTTGACGTCTGGGGATGATAGTGAATTCCTCTTCCTTTATACCCATAGAGGCCAATGGTCATTTTGGCAGAGTGGGTTGGTGCATTGTCTTTATCGCAGAAGTTATGGCAGGAAGTGGTCAGTTAAAATCTGCACATATTTTCCAGAAGTTGTTTTGACACTTTCGCGGCTAAAGAGTCCTACTGTCTCACTCCTATTATTCCAGCCCAAAAACATCACTCCACCCCCTCCTTGCTGACATTTAACCCTGTTGGTACATGATGGCTATCCACTAAGCATCCAGAGCTCCATCCATCCATGTAGACCATCCAGTGTAACACAACGTTCATGTTTTAGAGCCCACTGCAATCACTTCTGTTGATGAGAATTCGTGTTTGCAAACACAGCATTCAAAACTGATCATTCATATTGTTTTAGTCACAGCACTAGTTTAACTGTCTTTGACTGATGTCTCCACGCCCTTTGCCCCGAGATTGCATTCCAGTCACTTCCTGAATATTGAAAAGAAAGTACTCAGACAAAACTCATTGTTCATCAGATTTTTATCTATTCATGAAGATTTTTCCAATTGGTTTAATAAATGTCATTTATTTTTAAAAGGGTCGACATTGTATTTCAGCAGGAAGAACATTAGTTCAAGTTAAAAAGCAAAGAATTGCCCAAAATGAGTAAAGGTGATGTTTTTTTAGGGGGATCCCGACTCATCGCGGCTGGGTGAAGAAGATCCGCTTCGCCCCTGGTAAGGGCAACCAGAAGCTGCTGGTCATGTACACAGATGGAGCAGAAGTCTGGGACACCAAAGAGGTGAGCCATCACACACCAGCTCGTGGCAGCTGTTGGTGAAACGTCACTCTGATGGCACCACTGCTGCTGATTCAGTGATTTATCAGTGCATTTGGAACACATTATGAATTCCCAGCAAGCATTGCTTCACTGATCCACAGAGATGAAATTGGAAAAAATCAAGAAAAACAAAAAGAAAAGGTGCAATAGTTTGTCGGCTCATTGCAGCTGTTTACTGTGGTTTACTGCGATCGGCTCATTTGGTTTCCATGGCACTGTGCTCTCTGAGGCACAGCAATATTATGGTAGGGTGTATTAAACTAATGTCTTCTCACTGAAGGAACACCGCAGTAATAATATATCTTGTAATTTTCCTGTAGTGTTACACAGTCATTATAGCTCAGCATGGAAATATCCAATGTTTGTCCCTGGCATGCAGCAGCTTAACAGGATGGATGGTCTCGGTGCCTCTTGACCAAAAATATTATCCTGTTTATACAGTATTTATTTGACCTCTTAATAATCATTCCTAGTAGTTTGCTTTCCAGTTCATCATTTGGCCTAATATATTTGCACTTTTCTTTTCTTTTCTTTTCTTTTCTTTTCTTTTCTTTTCTTTTCTTTTCTTTTCTTGTTGTTTATTATCTTT
>JBBDHI010000017.1:6660751-6675394 GCA_037177115.1 Craterocephalus stercusmuscarum
GACAAAAATACAAAAATGACAGTGGGAAATGGACCACTGTCAGATCCACCAAAGATTCTGTAACAGGGCCACACATTCGCTTTTGAAATATCTCCTACAGTTACAGACAGGGTTTTAAAAAAAAGTAATTGCATAAATGTCCCCCTCAGAAAACAGAGGTGGAGCCACTGCAAAAGCCCTCTATTACACATGTGCTAGCAATTACAAACCATTAGCAGCACACTTCCAGTCTACAGAAGAAGTGCCCTCACCTGTGCCTACCTCTGGATGCTGCTGCTGTTGACGATGAGGAGGATGTTGTGGAGCTGTAGTCTACCTCATTCAAGCCATAGATGCTAAAATACCAGAAGGAAACATCCCTCCCCGAGCAGAGTTTAAAATAGATTCATGAATGTAAGATTTTCAGCCAAGAACTTTTTCTTTTCTTCATATTTTCCTCCATGTGCATGACAGGCACTGACATGAGTTCATACAAAACGTATATGAAGATAACAGCCTTGGGAGGTGAAAGCAGATACAAGTGGTACAACATTCCTGCAGAAAGAAGGGAATCATTACAGACCAGATACTCCACCATGTGGGCTGCTTTAAAGAAGATGAGGGGATTTGTTTCAAAGTCCTACTCAGCATCCAGCGGGACTGATTTACTCACAGTCTGAGCTGGCATAAAAACTCAAAGCCGATACAATGAATCACATTTCTTCTGACACGCTATCTGCTGTTTAACTCCACTCATGAAGCGGGTGTGTGCCTGATGTGAGCGCACATGCTTTAGTGTGTATGAGACACAATATGAGCTCCAGCATGGGCACGTTTCTGTTTGCTAATGTTATTTTAGCTGAGATTTATTTTTAACAGAGGGTAGAGTCAGACATGCACGGGTTGGGTAAGACCTTGCTGTTTTTGAAAAAATACAGTTATATCTAGCAATGTCTTTAGGAGGCTGGAGCTCATTCTGGTAACAATTTACAGCATGAGGCATCACACACTTTCGTGTATTTCCCCCTCCCGCCCCACCTCTCTCAGTCTGTGGTCTCATTAATCTGCCATGTCAGCCTGTGTTTGTTTTTAATTAATATCTTATTGAACGGCAGTGATGAAGTGTCTGTTTCTGCCAACACTGTGTCTCCTCTGATGACAGAAACATTCGGGGAGGACAATGTTTTTCTAGACTTTCACAGATGTGTAAGGTGTCATCATTAAGCTTTTTTCCAGACCAGTTTTATATTCTGCATGTGCACTAAGGCTGGACAAGAGGGATGGATAATATCTCTGTCAAACTAATTTCCCTTTAATAACCAAATAACGTAGATGCTGTTAGAAAAAGGTCACTTTCAGTTGTTTTTGTCTTTCTTGTCATTAATTCTAATATGTTTCAGTTAGTGCACACATCTGTACTTTGATGGGATAAAGTCAGGGTTTGGAAATGAGGTTCTTGTAGAGATTGTAGAACATCAGTATAAAAATGTATCATCTCCAAAAGTCTGGACGTCTCCAAACAGACGTCTCCTGGATTGATGGATCTGAACAAGCATGGACTGCTTCAGAACGCAGATTCACCTCATCACTCTGTCCCACAGAGCCAGGATCCTATTCGCCTCTGAACTCCAAGGAACCCACTCGGGTGCCGCCTGAGAGGCTGTCGCTCTTTGACAGTGTTGGTTTTGTGGCCGAGGACAGAAAGATTTGGTTTCTCCTTGAATCCTGACAGAAGGTGGACGGAGATAAGGGATGACAGAGATGGACCGGCGGGTTGCAGTGATTCAAGCGGAAGAAAGATTGAATGCAGGAGGAAAACAGATGAGATGAGAGGAAGCGAGGGAGGCTCCGAAAGGTGCAGGAAATAAGGGGGACAGTGCATTAGTTAAAGGGTAACTTTAGCCCCCTTTGAGGCGGAGCAGAGAGGAGATTTCTCATCAGCAGCAGGTTACAGAAGCACTAGACCCACAAGGCTTTCCTCCATTATATTTACATTTCTCCATGATCGGTCTCAACCCTAAAGATCCTTAAAAGACATTGCGAGTTTGATTAATCTTATTATGCTTATTATTATTATTATTATTAGGAAAAGTTGTTCTAAAAACTCTTTTAAATAATCAGTTATTACTTAAATGAGTTTGATATTGCACCTCATGGATGTCCATTTGTTTTGGGCATTGCGTGTAGTTTGAAGCACAGAAAATCAAAGTGTCTGCCACTTTTTCTTCCTCACCTACCCGTGAGGCATCCTCTTCACTTCATCGTGTCTTCTCAAACTCCTCGTTGCAGTCTCTCACAATCCCAGAGTGTTAGATTGGTGTGAAATCTATTTCTGTGTGTGGATTGATCTGTCACAGTTTGCTTAGATAGAGGCTTGTGTGCTTTGTCAGTATCCAAATAAGTGTGTATCCTTGTGCTTTGTGTGCTTTTCCCCACAGAGATGCCGTAATTTAGAATAACTGTCATCACCTGGCTATAAAGAGGGCACCTGTTACACCCCATGTGACCCAAACAGGTGATTAGCCACAACTCTGTCTGCACACATCAGCACACTCTTTTCTCATATTGGTAAGCCTTTTGTTAGAATATTGCTTTTGTCTTGTGCCAGATTGTTATACGCTGCAGGCTTGGAACGTGTGCATACAGTACAGGTTACGGTGTTATCACACAGTTCATATGTGTTGCAGAATTTTTTCTATTTGCTGCCTTTTATTTAACAAACTGATAAGAAACATTTCTTACATATGATCCATATGTTTTCTTCTGTTTTATTTATTTTAAAAGTTTGGTTTTGATACTTTAATACTTCTACACCCCGCTGTAATGCTCTAATGTTTTTATGTAAAGCGCATGGAATTATTTTGTACATTAAATGTGCTATACAAATAAAAAATACGACAAGGATTTGTCAAATACATTGTCAAATATATGTGATGTATATTGTTAGCTCGTGAGAAAAGCATCTCTGTGAAATTTTACAATCACTTAAAAGTTAATCCTGGCCGAGTAGGAGGTCAGAAATGAGTATAAAATGTTATGGTGTACACCCGGGTTTTATAACACATTAACTGGGTAGGTTCCAGTTGCAGCTGATCCTATCATCAGATTGATTAAGATTTACTAATCTCAAGGGGCACTTAGGTCTGGTCCACACATATATGGGTGTTTTAACAATTGGTGATTTTTCTATGCAACTGTACCTTTTGTCCACATGCAAAAGCAGTTATGGGGGGACTGAAGATGAGCTTTTAGGAAAAAGAAGTGACTTAAGAGAAGGGGGTTAGGTTACCACCTGTTAGTTCGGCCCCATGACAATGTTCCAGCCATGTCGGTGCATTTTCAAGAGAACATGGTTTTTTTTGGAAGGAACAGAGGAAAGACAAACTTTCTGCAAAAGTCTAGTAAAACACCCATGTTCATGCGGATTTAGCCTTAAAGCAAAACTACGTAATGGTCTGACCTTAAATCCCTGAGTGCCTGACTCATTTTGACGGACACTGACATTTATGATGCAAATTCTTGGAAGCATAGTTGCAATGAAGTATCCTGGGCCTGAAAAACCACATCACAACTTTTTTCCCAGCCTGAGGTATCATATTGTCACATTATGGTGTTTTGGGTACAGTGTGACATACAAGGACGAGGTGTAAACTTTTTTTAGACAAACACCAGTTAACACTGCAAAGTAATACTGTTAAAGCAACACCTATGGACTAAAGCTGGGTTCATACTCGCGCGTTGCCTCTGTGCGGCGGGACCCGCGGAGGCTACGCAGACCCTCTGTGTGTTTATACTCCAGTGTAGGTAAACGCGGCGGGTCGCGGTCTCTTTTCTGGATCTGCAGTCAGTGACAGGCTGGTACCGGTCAATAAACTTCGAAAGTCTTTCGGTGCTTTGACATAATAATTTTCAATCTACTGATTCCATGTAGTCATCAGTCTTTATGGGCCGCTGTGAGATGAAATAAACAGTCATTACTGGCGTCTCTGTGGGTTTTGTGGCACAAATCACCAACACTGCTTGCGGATCAGTGATGTAAACTGTCATCAGATCTGGAAGAATGCAGTTTTATTTCACTTTTACCCTCGGTTTAAAAAGGTAGTCAGGTATCCGGAAACTAGTATCACAATCTGACCAATCACGAGGGAGAACTTCACGTCTCTGCATCTGCGTAGCCAGCTGCGTCTGGAAGAGGTGCCCGTCGAGCCTCTGCGGACCTACACAGAGGCTACGGCGGTCACGGCGTGACCCCTCTGATGCAGACGACGCGCGAGTATAAACCCACCTTAACAGTAACTAATTTGGCATCCATCTTGCATGCTGTCTCTTCTCTGAGCTCTCTTCTATGAGAAGTCAGTACGATGATGACACTTGTTTCATCTCTTGCTTTTTCTGTAATAGGTCAATATACTAAAAGTAATTCAGTTTGTTTGATCATTGAAATCCCATTTTGCTATTTCTGTTTAAAATCAATAGTGTCCTATCGTGTCAGTTTATGTGTGAGAGGGTGATCAGCAATCTGTTTATTAAGTCTTATTATATCAAACTAAACTAATCATGCCTGCAGGGATCAGGAGCGGGAGCTTCATTCTCACCAGGCCTGTTGCATCTATTTAGATTTATTTAAATGAATATTTTATGCTGTGAATCTTTTGGGAAATGTGTGTTAAAACATTTTTTAGTTGCTGATTGAATGTTAAAGCATTTGCTGGAACATTTATTTCTGTTCTTATTAGCCTTGGGTTTTTCCTCAGGGTAGCTGCATCCTGTATGATGTGCGTTGTGGTTGTGTTTGGTCCTATGAGACACAAATGGTGTATGAAAGTTAATCTGAATGCATTTCATTAGCATTAACTCACGCCAGTATGGCCCACTCTTATCTTTCCTCCTTTCCTGTTAGGTTTTACTGTGCTGTTGGGTTTCTTTGCTGAATGAGCCACAGCCATTGTGTTTATATATTTAGTTGCCAGTGTGCAACACGGTGCTGTAAAGCAAAACACTGCTGTAACATGATCCAACAGGATGGCTAAAACGTTGTCATGCTCATTTTTTAAGTCATGGGATGGTGCTGCGCAGCAAGTCCAGGGATGCACATAATAAATGTAGCTGTGATGTCAAAAACAGGTCAAAAGCATTACGTTTAAAAAAGTCTGAGAGTCATGTAGTGCTGCTCTAAAGGGCATTAGGGATTTATATGAAAGTTAGGCGCAAAACTAGGCAGTGTCTCATTAATTCGCTTTTACTCAAGCAAGGTTTAATAGCGATCTAAAGGCCTGGCATGCGTACTACATCGTATTCATTCACTTTGCAGAGACTGGGTCTGGAGGTCAGATTCATTACACTGTCAGGTTTTTTTTAATCGCTCAAAGTGGAAAAAAAACAAATTTGGTTTGCAGTGCTGTCGTGTAAACAACACACACACTGAACCTTCACAGAATTTCAGCAAGTTAAAGGAACATCTTTTAACAAAATGACATTTCCCTGTAGCCTACTGATATTTCTATCACTGACTCTCCGAGGTCTCCCTCTCCCCCCAGCATTTTAATCAGTGGGGAAATGAGAGCATAACTCGAACTCTACTGATGTGTGTATGTGGTAAAGGCTCATGTGCAGTCTTGCAGGATGACTTCATGCCATCGCTAGGTGTTTTTATTAAGCCCTGGTGTTTAGCCGGTAGGTTTCTTTATACTCTGGTTCCCATACAGCCATGGGAGAAAAGTAGACTGTATGCCATTCTTAGGAAGACACACTGGCTGCAAGGCAGAATCAGAGATAATAAATAAACCACTTGGAGGAGCATCACTCAGTTCATTCCTTTTTCAGTAGCGTCCCAGTCTGGTAAGGTTATTATCCCACCCTGCAGTGGATGTGTGCAGCAGCTATTCAGAGTTAATCTTTTCTCTTTGTCCTTCAACAAGTTGAAACACCTCAGTGTGGTGTGTCTCGGAGGCAAACAAGAGCTGCTCCAAGAAGTTGAGTAAGAGTTTTTCCCGACATGAGGCAACTACATGGAAGTTCATACTGACTTTTTGTCTTGTACTTTTTTCTATTTATCCAGGGGCAAAAGGAGCACATCTAACACAGAACATAAATCCTGTTGTTCTTAGATTTAGATTGAGCCAAAGTGTTCCACTTCGTTTTTTTTCCCCCGTGCAATGATTTTTATTTTTTTATGAACAAGCTATATATAATTGAAGTTTTATTACTGTTATTTATGACGGGAATGTAAATCATCATGTGCCTACTTGTTGAGAAACAGTGTGAAGACTGTGAGGCAATGTGAGGAGGGAAAGCTATAACATTACAACAAAGTTAGTTTTCTTCAACAAATTTATTTACTTTAGCAAACATTGCACATCTGCTGTTGAACTCCTTCATAAAAGTGGGACACGCATCAGGCCTCAGTGAACTACATTTCAGAAATTCAGTTTTTATGTGCATTAAATGCAGACACATTGTAACTTTGCAGTAGTGGATTAATCTCTCATGTGATCATGTGACCTGCAGCGCTTTGCTTCATGTTCCCGCTTTATAAACACAGAGGGCTCTGCTTTTGTGCCACTTTTATCTCCTCAATATTTAGATTGTCATGGCTGGACAAAGTAAGAAGGTGAAAACGGTGTCAGGGGAGGCCAGAAAGAACAAGCGGGAGAGAGATCGCTCCAGAGGTGCTTGTTGTACAAACATACGAGAATGTAACGAACGTTTCCACATCTTCCAGCAGCTTTTATTCAAATCAATGGCAGTAAGTCCTGATGAGCTGCAAAACATTGTAGTATATGTCGGAGTCTAAATGCATCTAAAATAACATTGAAGCTTATCGGCTGTAAACCAAAATGAACATGACCCCTTTTTGTGTAAGTGATGCAGGTTTTCATGCAATACCATGCATTTTCTATAATTTTATGTAAATATCAAAGTAGTAACAGAATGATTAGGCTTGGTTTGGTTTTATGGTTTCCATGAGCCGTCCCATACGTTTTGGGCTAATGTTGACATTTTCATATCAACTGGGAAATAAAATGGATACATATATAGCTAGAAGCAATCAGTCACACACCTCTGCCAGGGCCCGATCCCTCAATGGGGAAGAGTCCTTTGAAAGAATCCTGAATCCAAATCACGATTCCAAAACACAGATGAAAACTGTTTAATTTTGCGATGTGGGATGTTGTGGGATGTTACAGGTTCACCCCCACCCCCACCCCCCAAGTAGCCAAAAATTGCAAAGCCTTTCCCTTTAACTTCCAGTTCAAACAAGCAATATTTTTATGAGAACTTCATTATTATATTGCTATGCTCACAAAAAGCAAATGTGGTGAATTGTCTTTCTCAAATTAGCCCCACCAGACTGATCATGCTGACGTGGTTTGTCTCATGAATCCAATCTGTGACTCACAGAAATCACTGCCCTTGACGTTCACCTGCTACTTCTGCATATTAGGCCGACAGGAGTAGTAACTCTTGTTGGATCATAACTGTTTCAATCCCTCCTCTCCTCCCGGAGCCAGCAGTCAATAAAGCGGTGGAACCTCTCCTGACTGGACCCCTGGGTGAGAATGATCTACTGTGAAGGCTAGTAAAAATGTTTTTCTGTCCCTTCTCACCCTTTACTCTTCTTTCTCCTGCTTGCCTCCCCTTATCTGTTATTATCATCAGCCAGGTACCTTGCCACACATAGAGAGACATGCTTTTCATCAAGAACACTCGACATGTGTGTATGTGTGAAACGCATCGCAGTTTATATGGAAAGCTGGCGCTGGTAGTATGTGGACGAGGACAAAGCCTAGCTAAAAGCACTTTTGGGCTTCCAGTCTGCAGAGAATCTGTCATCTTGGCATGTTAAAGACGGATTCTGTTACTTATAGTTGTAGCCTTTGATACAGTGCAGTATCAGCACAGGATCCTACATTTCCCACTATTGCAGTCCAGGACTCTGCATTATTGTTTTCCTCGAGTTTGTACCCATGCCTTCCCAAAAATCTATTCCGGACTATTTCTATCTTTCTTTATTATAGGATTTGCTGATTTATGGCTGTTGGATTTTAACAGATTTATTGTTAAATGAGGGCCGTATGACTTTACAGTAATGCTGCTAGTCATAATTATGTCAAACAATGTGAAAACCTCAAGAAGGAAGAAAGATGAACCAAACTCCTTGTGTTATACATTAGTGCTGCTGGTTTGGCGCATCTTCACAACACAGACCAGTGTAAACCGTGTAATATGAGAAAATGCATGTAGCTATTTTGTGGGATTAGTAAAAGTTTCACTGGAAAGCATCAGCCTTCATGTGGGTACTCTTTCCTCTTGGTACACCAAACTGAACTCATACAAATGAAAGACTTTCCTTGTGGCTTAACCAGAAACATCAGGGTTCTGGTCAAGAGGCATAAAGAGGCCACTTTCTGGGAGACATAACCAAAACATGTTCTGTGAGTGAAAGGGCATTTATTGAAGCAGCAAAGAGAAACAAAAGCACGATTAGCAGAAAAGACTGCAAAGCCTCCCATCGATCAGGCTGCTGCTGGATTTGTAAAAATGAATCTGTCCATCAGCTTTTAAAGCGATAAAAGATGGAGTTTATGTTCACTAACAGCTTGCCCTCCTTGCCTTCATTTCTTCAGGAATTTCCGCTAACCCCACCTACATGGTGGGCCCAGTTTCTGTGTTTTCCCCACTCATAGTAGGACACACCATTTCAGGATTACTTGAAAATAAAACCTGGGACACTGAAATATGTTCTTCTTTTGTGTGTCAATGAGCAAAGAGATGTTTGCCTTTGGCCTGAAAGGACATAATACAAAGGAATGCAAAGTAAGGCCACACCATGACACACATCACTGTTTTCTATCTCGCCTACGGCAATATGCAAACACTCCGCAAAAACACCTTGCAATGAAACCTGTTACAGAATTCTGGGTCTGTCTGAACCCAACAGCAAGTGGGTATGGTTTATTCTAATCATGACTTATTAGGTAAAAAGGCTCATTGTATGTGCTGTAGATGTGTGTAGAGTCTGATGAGAAGTCCGATTTACATGGGAAAGTCATGCATTTGCACACACTCTTCATTTAGAAGTGAAAGTGTGTGTGTGACTTTCGCACGGTGGTGATTCACAGAAAATGTCATCTCATAATACTTTAAAGACAAAAAGTTATCTAAACTCAACAGCATCCAATCAAATTACAATAATCTGTTGAATCTTTCATAGATTCAACAAGATATTGGAAACATTCCTCAGTTTCTGTTCCATATTGACAAGATATCATCACACAGTCGCTGCAGATTTGTTGGCTGCACATCTATGATGAGAATCTGCCGTTCCAACACATTCCAATGCTATGTTAGGTGGTCATGTTCAAGTAACTAGTTTAAGATGCTCTGAGCTTTGTGACATGGTTCATTATCCATCAGAAGATGCTACACTGGTCATAAAGGCATGGAGGTGGTCAGCTGCAATGCTCAGGTGAAATGAACGCCTCATTGTTGGTAAGAAGCTGTGGGATCATTAGATTTTCATCTGGCATGTTACAGCAAGGGGACAATGAAAAACCTGCAAAATAGTGGTGTAGGAGATAGACTGTAAGTTCAACCTGAACTGGTGACATACAGCAAGATGGATCCATGTAATCATGCTGTTAACACTAAAATCTGGCAGAACCATGAATGCTGATTATCTTATCAGACTTATCAGACTGGAGGGTTTTCTAATCTTTTGTGGGAATAGTTGCGTCAGTTTCCTGATCTTAGCTGACAGGAGTTGCAACCAGTGTCTTCGTTTGATGCTGTAGCCAGTCAGCTCTATGCAGGTTTACAGGTTACATTCAGCCTGGCGTGGTTGCAACCAGTGACCATCATCTCCAACCAGTCTGCCCATTCTCCTCTGACCTCTGACATCAATCTCTGGCATTTTCATCTTGACAAGTGCCTCTCATTACGTTTTTGTTTGCTGTTTGTTTAGACCATTTTCAGTAAAACATAGTGATGGCTGTATGGGAAAATCCCAATAAACCAAAGTTTCTGAAACCAGTCTGGCTCCAAAAATGTCTAAATTTCTAAAAACATTTAGCTGCTGCCATGTACTGTAAGTGTCTGATAAGCTATTTGTGTTAACAGCATTTGAATGTGTGTACATCAAGAAGTGGCCTGAAAATGGATATGCTTACATGCATATTTCAATGGGAAACTGATTGTTAAGTAAAGGAAAATATGTGCACATGTAAACATTTGAATGCATTTAATTGTTATTTGTGTTCTTCGGACATGTCATGCAAGTTTTACATTTGAGATACAGAGTGAGAACTTTTTTGTCCTGTGTGAGGACTTACATTGTTTGTGATTGCGTGCATGAGCCAGGGCTAAACCTCTGAAGTTCACAGCATTTATGCTTCTGGCACAGGCTATTCACGTGCCATGTAACCTCAGCCCTATTTATAACAGCAATCAAAGCATTATTAATCTTCTTTATAACTCATTTTTATTGTTCTGCAGTTCCCAGCTTCGTAGATGTTTTGGATAACTTACTCTCTCTGCAGCTACATATCAGTATACCACAGAAGCAGCCAACTCAAAGCAGGTGTTCCTGCTCAGGCTCGTGAGATCATGGCTTGTGAGAGAGACACTACAGCGTTAAGAAATGGACAGGTTTTATCCTTCTTCCTTACTCTTCTTCCTTAATCTACATCCCTTGCTTTCTCCATCTGGATCTCTATCTGTACCCAGCCTCTTATCCATTAACACGTTGTTAATCAACGGAAATTTCAAACAGTCTCCACGCATATTGATAATTAAGCAGCACTACTGCTCCAACATCATCACTGCACATACACAGAAACACACACTCTCTAAACCTTCACCATATCCATCAACCCAGCTATTTTCATGTTTATCATGCAGCTTTTATTGCACCTGCTGCCCCGCTTGCCCTCAAGCTACCTGCCAACTCACTTCACTGCCCGCTCTGAAAAACTCTAATTGTCCTTTAGTTTTCATTGGTCTTTGAATGTCTCTGGGACCGCATTGTTTGACCTCCTCTCATGAGAGGAGATCCATCCAGCCACCCAGTCAGGTGCTTATCTGATGCAATGGACCATTGATCACCTTTTAGCCTTCCGAAGAATCAACTCCCTGTTAGCTGAGCGGAGATTCATCCACTCGGTAACCCAACACTAAGCTAAGATATTGCTGCTTCAGGTTCACTAGACCTCATCTTGTCAGTGCGCTCCTGTTTCAGCGAGCATAAGGACATAAGGTGGATCATCATCAACAAGAAATTAAGCAGGACACTTCGTTTCAGTTATGAGGTCTTGAATGGAAACTATATTAAGTGCTTGGGAAGATTGTTTCATCCAAACAACAAAAACACAATATCATCTCATTTTAAAAATACAGGCAAGATGAAACTACGACACTATCCTGTAAATCTATATCTTGTGAGCCTTTTGTTTAAAAATCCAACATCCCTCATCCTGCTTTGTAAATTTGATGAATTACTCTTCATGTGTAAACATATTTGCCTTATATGAAATTGCACAATGTATTTCTGACATTTTGTGTTTGAATAAGTACCACCATATGGTCAATACTGACTCTAAGGGCCCCATTGTTAGTGTGCAGCCTGTTTCTGACAACAGCTTGGCTCTCTTCAACCCCTCATCTGCAAACACACTGCATGCGGTGTTCCCACCAACGTGGTTCAGCAAAACCCAGCACACTAGGATGGTTTGTAATTTGTTACGACTTTGTCAGGCATGAACCGATGTGTTTAGGGTTGAGGAAACCTTCCAGAGAAATGAGGGGGATGATGAAGGAACTGGTTTGTTTTTGGTTTCATTGGTACAACAAATGGTTCCTGCACGCCTACACGGTGCATGACATCCACATCCCTTTGCAGCTTGGTTCATCTCAGCTCTCTCAGCCATATGATGCCCAGGAAGCGAAGGAAGTGTTGGAGCATAAGATTGGTGGTTTGTTTTTCTTTTTAATTATTCTGTGCTCTAATGATGCCAAAGATTTTTTAAGAAACTGCAGCTCAATGATGGATCGCTGGTCGTTTTAAGCTCCAGCTATACTTCAAGCTATGCTTTCTCATGAAGTTTTGATGTGTTTGAAGTAAATCCAGGCAACAGACAGCATAAAACATGCCAGGAATTACACTACAGCAATGAATATATCAGATTATATGGCCTGTTTTATTTTCAGTTTTTTTCTCTGGACCATGTAGCTTGGAAATACTGGAGTTTTGGGGCCATCCATTTAGGAAAAGCAGGGGGACACCTCTAGCATTCATTTGTGTGTTAAAGAGCTCATTAGCCTCTGCTTGGTCCATTACTTGTTCTGGCACCAAACTGTCTAGCTTCTAAAATGGCTGCGGATGATGGCCAGATCTCGGTCCCTCGTTCTCCCCTGAGTCTAAGCAGATCGCATCGTGCCAAGAACAGCAGCAGCAGTAAGACCCTGAAACTTAACCACAGACAATCTCCCCAGTCCTCCTCATAGCCCCGACTTAATTGGACCATAATTTTACTGTATGCCACAAAGTGGAGACATCAGCTATGTGGGAAGCTAGAGGTGGGGGTGAATAGGAGATTAATGGTGGTTCCAAAAGTCCCATTAAAGGATTGCAGCAGCTTTCCAGGGTTCACATTGTCATTCACTCACCCACAAATGTATTGGTTCTGGTTGGCATTCCTCAGCGTGATCAGCGGCTTTAGATCAACATCCCTGAGAGAGCAGCACTCCAAAATATGGAAGTTCTTAAAATGAAAGTATGGAATAGCCATCAGCCGGGAGAAAGTGCTCAATGACTTTGCGGAAGAGAACCCTGGAGCTTCAAGAATGTGAATATTGAATAGATTACCATCTCTTCATTCTATTTTCACTGGAGCCTATCCGGTATCCATGTGTGCAAACATCACATCCACTTTCAGGCAGCTGGAAGATTCATGTTTGTGCCACAATAGGCAGCATTTAATTGACGCTGTATGCGACTCTGTCCTCCCAGTTTGAGCTCCTATTTTATCTCCATTTGCAAAATATGGTTGTCAAGTAAAGAGGCCCAAACCTCACACCTAAAACAGGAATGTATCCCAAACCAATGGGGAAAAAAAGAAGGGGGGGGGGGGGGGCACACTACTTAATGGGTCTGTAATTCTTTCATACATAACTGCAACCACAGGCAAACACTTTAGTCCCAATTTTGGTCAAAATGGTGTATTTTAATGCAGCCAGATAATTAACAAGGCAGCAAATTATAGCCTAGTAAATGGGAAAGGCTGTTGTTGGACAACCTCTACATTCAATGGCTTTTATGCTCTGCATTCTTTCATGGAAGGAATGTAACAGGGTGCGAATGCAGCGCCAAGGATTACAGACTCCATCTCCCAGTGCCTCTTTCTCTCCGCCACCTCTCTCAGTACTGTAGCATACCCCGTCTCTCCTTCATCACACATCCCAGTACATAAGTCTTTGTCCTCAACTTTCTGGCTCACAACATATGCATCTATATGTGTGTGTGTTTGCGTGTCTGTACGCATGTGTGTGTTATTATTTGTGCTGTTTAAATGCAACATGCTGGTCTCTTTTACTGCTTACACATATTTAACAACTTTTCCTGCCCCGAAGCAAGAGGAAGACCAAACATCCTCTGTCGTAAATTTTCTCCCAGAGCCCAACCTGGAGAGTGTGCCACACAGGAAACCATAGACAAACACACACACCGACACACACACTCACAGACAAGCAGAGAGTAAGAGAGTGGATCATGTATTCAAAGCGTAAAACGAAATTTTCATTTCATCAGAGAAAATTTATGATTTTAACACATGCTGAAATGAAACAGTTTCAGCCACAAATTATTTAAAAAACTCAACTGATTAGAGCCTCTAACAACAACAAGCCAAGCATTTTAATCTATCACTCCGCTCTCAAATCAACATCATATCAATCACGGTGGATGTTGGGACGTCTGTGACTGCTCCTCTTCACCGGCCTAATGGGAAATCAAATTTGGGGAATGTTTTTAACTCATTGCTCATCTCCAGGACGCCCGCCCAATTAAATGGAATCAATTCTTCAAGACATGATTCATCCCCCACACAAATTCCTATTTACCTCAACTGTGATGGATGAGGATCATTATGATGATTAGATTTAGTCCGAATGTGTTCGTATGACAGCTGTCTTTGGTTTCTCAGTCGCTGTGGTTCTGCACTCTCTACACAAATAGAAATGATGGTAATTGAAGTCAAAACGAGAGTTATTGGATTTAAATTGTAGGTGGGTAGTGTGTACATACGTGCAGTCTAAGTGTCATGTGGCATGTGTTACGAAGACTCCTTAACAGCATTGTTTGTGGTCTTGCATGTTTTTTAGGCTTTGGTTTTGGACTACAAACCGCGGCAGACGACCGGACACTCAGGAATTTGTGGTCAGCTCTTTGGTTTCACATGGATGTTTGCAGAGCTTTCTCACACCGAGGTATTAGTGAGGAGCCAAAGAGGGGCACAGTTGGGTTATCCGGTATTCATCCAGTTTTTTCTGAGTTTTTAAAAAGATTCAAGGGATAAGGAGATGAAATGAGTTTTGAGTTTTACACTATTTGCATTTGTGAAACGATGGATGCATGTTAGGAGAAGCAGCTCGGACTGAAGTCATTTAACT
>JBBDHI010000017.1:6739075-6749788 GCA_037177115.1 Craterocephalus stercusmuscarum
TTTTTAAGCATGCACTGTAGAATATATTACCTTTAATAGAATGTATTTAGCAGATATAAAATAATTTAATCAAGTTGTTATTAACAATTATTTTGAATAAGCTGGATGTACTTTGGAGTACAAAAAGTTCAATAAATGAATGCAGCTGTTCCCAAACCTTTTCTGCAGGGCCCCCTTTTTACCACAATAATAATAACAAGCCCATGAATACATGCACCCGTACAAAGAACTATGCTGCAAATAGTTTGGCAGAGAAATGGTCTGTAGTTTATTCGCTGCATCTTCATTTATTATAGTTAATACCATATCATTGGTGGATGGATAAGCCAATCCGATGAATCTGTGGAATTAACATGTTAATGTGTCAAGGCATAAATGACAAAGTGAATACTTTTGTTACATCAGAAATCTTAATTTGGCATTATTTCGACAAGAGAAGCTGATTTGGGGCATGTGGATGCCTTGTCACAGTTGTAAACACAATCCACCCAATAACACTTCATTTTGTTTATTGATGGATTTCTGAAGGTCTTCAAACCCTCCATTAGGATGGCTGCAGGATGTGACCCATGTGGAAATGACCTACACTCTGCCCATTAGCTTTTATAATGTTATAAAAGTTTGGAAACCCATGTAAATCGGATGAGTATGTAAAAAAGAACCGTGGTGATGAGGGGAGTCTCTGCTTCCTGGTTCTGTTCTCCCAGGTGGCAGCTGCTTGTCTGGCACTTGGGGGCTCTCTGTCTGCTTCTCATCCTTGGAACGGGTGAGGTTGCATTTGCAACTCATCTCTCATATCCAGCATTCACACATCCACACACCCACACACACACACAAATACAGTACACACACACACACACACACACACATTGTTGTGGTTGTTTTTTATCCTCCTGCAGGTTCTACTGATGATCATCTGTTGAGTTTTCTGTAAGGGCTGTTGGATGTCAGATGCTGCAGCTGGTTGTTCTATTTTATTCTGTTTGTTGTTTTTTCCTGTCTTTTGCATCCTCGTTCCACTCTCAACTCCTTTTCTCTTTTATTTACTCTCCTTTGTTTTGTCCCTTCTGTCAGGTCCAGCAATATTATGCAAAAAAAAAAACATTAAAATTGAAAGATCTTTCTGAATTATCAAGAAGAGCTTTGCATCCATAATGTAGCCATCTGTGATTTACCTGCATGTGATCATTTGCACAACCGCATGTAATTACCCAAACTCAGATTTATGGATTTACTTCAAATTAAAGTCAATTTACTCTTGTTAACTCAGGTTAAAAACGTATTTCATTTTCATTTTTGATCTTACAGTCTAATATAATACCTTTAGATGGTGGTTAAAAAATTTGTATTAAAATTGCTGCAAAAATATATTGACTTGGAGTAAAAATAAGCAAAACAAATGTTACATCCATTTTGGACACATCCTCTTCACAGAAAGTACCACAACTTGCAAATACTGAGCTGGTTTTAAATCTGAACTTTGTCCTCGCACAAAGAGATCCAGGGTGGAGAGGAAGAAGAAGACTTGGGTATTTATCTTATGTCTGATATAGGGAATCTTGGAGTTAGATCTAAATAAGGAACTAGAAATCATCCACATTAAAAAAACAATCTGACTGTAATAGCCCGGCTGGCTTGCAATAATTGTTATTTAGAACAGCAGTCAATGATAAGCCATATGTCTGAGTTGTATGTTTATAGTGGAATTAACAATAACTGATGTGAAATATACAGTTATTAAAATGTCAATATTAAGTAGGTAAACATTTTTTCCCGCAAATATGGAGTTACAAAATTGTTTCCAACTTTGTCTACCAGTAAATTTAAGGATATTACTGTTTAATATGTATATTATGATCACATTACTTTATCAAAATTTCCAGGTGGAAATGAGAGGTAATTCTTTCTTCTTTTAAGTTCAGTGGCCAATATTTCCATTTTGACTCACTCCTAAAATTACCAGAAATCTTCCCTCCCCCTACCTTATGTCCATGCACCGACCCCAGGCCCAGATCTGACCCCTAGACTGAGGACTCCGGATGAGCACTGCAGCCCGACGAGGCCAGTTCTGTCTGGCAATACGCGTCGCTCTGATGGAAAGACACCTTTGTGGGCCAGGAATTAATCTCTTCCTGTTCAAAAGCCAGCTGCTTCAAAGAACTGAGGCAGAATTAAAAGGAAACTCATGGGAGGGAAAGAGGAGGCTCACTGTCAGATGATGAGATAATTTGAACGGACACTTTTGGAGACGCACGCATGCAGACTCGCAGGTTAATGCAGTGGAAAAAACATGGTAAGAAAAATGTATTTTGGATGATCCACATGAGGTATTATCTTGAAAGGATAATGAATATGTCTCCCCCTGTGAATGGGGGGGGGGGGGGGGGGTTTCAGTCTTTAGTTTGTGATGGTAATTTCCACAGCAACAACCGGGTTCCTGTATAGTAACCAGGGATAAAGCAGGTCATGCACAACTGTCCTCGTCTTATTTATGTCCCTGTGTATGTCTCAGTCCATCTGTCTGTCAGTATACTGACAGCAGTCCTTTTTTATGTGAACAAAAAAACCTGGAAAGACTAAATCTTTAACATGATTTAGCTCAGTGTTTATAAGGGGCGCATTCAACATCTCAGCGTTGCACCCGTCCACATCATATACAGTAATATCCCTCTCACCTTTCCTCACTTTACACCCGCTAAACTCTTCAGCGAAGCTGGCACTAGACTCGGAGAGCCCGTTTGCACAAACATTTCTGATTCAAACATATTTCGGGTTTTCAACATGTGTGGCAACTACCATTTTCTTCCCTTCTCTGTTTACTGAACAGTAAAAGCAAGAGGCCACAGACCGACGTGGGCTCACTCTGAGACTCCTCATTCCCACCATAAATGAAGAATAATACTAATAACGTGACCAAAGCCCAAAACGCTTCCTTTCCTGCGGCACTGCAGCTCAAGGTTTTGTTATATGATTCCTCATATTACAGTACTGGCCACCAGAGTTCCCTGTGAAAACTAACCCTATATTAAGTTGTGTATAACAAAGTGCTGCACTTAAAAATCTATCCGTGCTCTTGCCAACAGTGGAATTTATTTCAACCCCAAACTGACTGAAATGTACAAGATGTCTGCAGGATGTTGGGAGCTTCAGGGTTTTGCAAATGAGTTCATATTAGCTCTTTAAACTAGGTGTGAGAAAGATGAAAAGAAACTGATGAACAAACCGAAAAGGGAGATAGAAAACGAGGCGGTACAAGCTGCAAAAACAGCAAGAATCTGGGTGAAAATGAAGAGGAGAGAAATAAAAAGGAGAGACTGGGTTTTCTTTTTCCTAATGCTGGATTCCAGGATAATGACTGGGCTGTGATGGTGCTGCTGCTTCGTTTTGCCAAATGAAACAAGGGGCCCAGCCAGCCCGATGATGTTTATTTCTTCCCATTTTTCATCTTTTAAAAAAAAAAAATTCATTTGTGACATAAAAATCACATATACAAAATCTGTGTTTAATTTGAACGGGACTCTTTTCTTCCCTTTTTCCTCATCTGCTGCTCCCTTTTCTTTGCACATTCAGCAAAGCCATCTGGCCAAAACAAGGATTTGTGGCTTGTTAACCAGTGGAGGGGATATTTTCTGAGAAATCCCCTCTGCCAATAATTCTCTTCTTTGCAGCCTGACCTGAGCAACCTCAAACGAAAACCATAGTCCATGTTTTTGTTTAGGGGCGACCTAGAATCAAACACCGTCTGGTGGTATCAAAATATTTTGACCTCACCTAATATTGTATTTTCATGTGGATGAGAGCTGGTATGAGGCAGAAGTCTGTGATTTCCCAATCATGCAGAGCCAAAGTCAGCTATAAAACCTGCTGAAAAGACTTTAAGCCTGCACTCTCACGCACATTCAACAACTCTGGTAGCATGGAGCAGTTTGTGTTGATCAGTAGCGCTGGCCGCTGATGGGCCCAGATCCAGCGGCCGCAGTGGCTGGATGAGACGGGGCCAGGCTGCATGCCACTGGGGATTTCTGAGATCAGCGAATCTCTTCTTCTATCTCTTTATGGCTCGTAGGCTTTTTCATTGTGCATGATTTCTGGCCACAGTCCTTGTTTGGTTGGATTTATGGGCGCCGTGTAGCAACCGCAAAGTCAAAACCCAGACGTGGATTCTCTCTCTCGGTCGGTATGCTGTCCAAGCATTCCCCAAACCAAAGTATTTGTGGTCCATATTGATAAATTGGCTGGTACGTGAACTCACAGTGTTTGACATCTAAAAAAATATACTTACAATTTCATGTCATTGTTAAAGTATTTTTTAAATCTACTCTTTAATAATGTCCAGACAACCTTCACAAACATTCCCGTTTTACTGTAGATTATGTGCAGAGACACTTTCTTCTTTTTCTTTGCCATTCTTAACCTTTTCATGCTATGATTGCTACTGTATGATTTATAAAGTCTGTATGTTTTTCTTTTAAGGAAGCATTCTTAATACCTCTAGATACCTAATAAAATGTAAGAATAGCTTTTACTGCTAGATACGGAAGTATTTCAATCAGTTTGTCATTGCTTTGTTTTTGTTTGTTTTTTGTCTTGCAATGTCCACTTCAGCTACTAGGATGCACCGAAGAGTCGAGAGCATTAAATCATCAAACTGAGGGAGCTATAGTCCATCACTTTAGACTTTTTGTAAGTTGTGTTCATTACATTTGAGAGAATATTTTCTCATTTGATAATGGCCTACTTTATTATAATTTTTGCCTAGAAAATGGGTGACAATGGCACATTTCTAAATTAGCCTGAATAAAATAAGTACATAAAAAAGTTAACTATAACTGATAATAAAACTTTATGTGCATGTGAAAAAATGTGGCGTTGCCTGGATTTTTTTTTATTATGGAAGGAAGGATTAAAAAGGTCTTAAAATGTTATGAAAGATGCACAGAATCTGAAATATATGCTTACACTGCCTAACCATGTGCAAAACTTTTAAGACTTTCTCTAGCTTAATATTCTCCAAGGACAACCGCTGGAAAGAAAGCCAATAGGTGATCCAAAAGGTACCAAATGGGCACCACTTCAAAACCTTATATTGACC
Source organism: Craterocephalus stercusmuscarum (assembly GCA_037177115.1). NCBI lineage: Eukaryota > Metazoa > Chordata > Actinopteri > Atheriniformes > Atherinidae > Craterocephalus > Craterocephalus stercusmuscarum. The sequence goes on from JBBDHI010000017.1 coordinate 6,744,168, forward strand.
CAAGCTCCATAAATTCTCAGACAGAGACAGTATGGTGCCTTCATCTGAGTGAAGTAAAATTTGAAGTTCCTTCTTCTTAATGATACAATTTCTGATCTCTGAAGTATTTCTCTGAGCTCTGCCAATGGAAACAACAGGGAACCCAATAGGGTAAATATTTCACACTAATGGAGAAAGATCTGAGCAGCAGGAGTTTAATAGTCAGAGCGCTTTAGGGGGAAATGCTATAATATCTTCAACTAATCAAACTCTTTCAAAGTATAGAAAAGAAAGGGTCATTCAGCTCCATCCAATGCTTTTAATGAGCTCAGACATCTCCAACCTTGGTTCATCATTGTCACCGTTCTATTTCATCTAAGAGCTTTCTGTTTGCATAGAAGGAGTTTGAGCTGTCCAATGTATTTCTTAGAGAGCACTTTCAGTTGTCAAGATGTTTTCTGAATCAATTTAGCAGAAGATTAATATAATATATAAAAAACTGCGATGCCCTTCCTCCTTTGGGGTACATATTCAGACTCCGACAGCTGTGAAAATGCCACCCGTGATACTGCAGATGATAAAAGTGGCCTTCAAATAGTTTAAGCGGCCCGTGAAAAGTGCTGCTTCCCTGCTAAAGTCTTTTCCAGAGTCATTTTTAATAAACGCATTCCTTCCCGTATCCACCAACACCCACACCTGCTGTCCAGTACCAGACAGTTTGATTGCCTTTGCTCGCACTTTTTTCCCCCCCAGAAATAAAAATATTTGTTCAGTTAAGTGTTTCTGCAAACGTCAACAGTCTCATGGGCTGTTGGGCAGCTGCGGTTCAGGTGGTCTGACTTTGAGTGGTTTCGGCTAAGAGAGACATCATTGGCCGCCTCTGCACATGAAACATCCAAGGTGGAAGAAGCTGGCAGAGGAACCTTGGCCTCATTGAATGCCCGTATAAGTCCTATGCAGGGGCTTGACTGCCTCAGTTAAGCTGAGAAAAGGCCCGTGAAACATTTCGGACATTTCTTGAATGTGTAGCAAATCAGGAATGGCTGCTCATGTGTGGAGGACTCTAACTGAAGATGGGGAGTGATGCTCTACAGCTGTACAATAATTTGGCTTCACAGTCCTGCACATAGTATGAATGTGATTTATATTTGCGAGACATTTTTAGGCTGTTCTTGTCAATATAGATTTGTGAACAGATTTGTGTATTGGTCAACCGTACTGCAAGTACTCCAATCCACTTCATTTTTAAATTATTCCTAGACTCATGAGGTAACAAAAGCTTTTTTCTTTTAGCAAATCTGACAATAAAGTACATATATTGTAAAAAGTAATCATAAAAGCAATTGTTATTGGTGGAAAAATGGCTTATTAAGATGTTATAGGCCATTAGGGGAAAGCGTGGGCTTTTTATTGGTTATATTTTAGGGCCAAAAGCATTTGGAGCATGAAATGAAGTGCGAGTAAAATAGGTAAGGAACGGCAGGATGGGGTGGGAAGGTCATGAGGCACATCTCGTACGGACAAAAGTTGTCTTGCTTTTGACTAAAATGTGGAAATTTCACTTAAACTTTCACCTGAAGTTAGTTGACTGCCAAGATTTACTTTCTACATCCTTCAGAAATAACAACATCAAGAACACAGTGAGGCAAAATACACTGAAAAAAGGATTTAACTGTGCAGCTAGAACTTCCCCAGCTTCTCTGCTGTTTTGTAGCCTCCTTAGGTCATAAATATGTGTTCTTATATTCCTAACTACATGGACAATTTTCTGTTCTCCTGCAAGGGGGCCACCTCACCCCCAGACCCAGCATGTTGCTGTGACGATGCCAAGCGCTCCCCTCCACAACAACAGCAGCATTCAACCGGGCGAAGATTTAGAGCTCTGCAAATATTGGCTGTGCTGGCTTTCACGGGCCAAGTAAAGACGGACTGCAGTTTAAAAGGGAGGCCTTGTTTTGGTTGGGGCTCTCACCTCCACCTGTTAGACACTTCTGGGAAATATATTTCTATATTCAGCAAGAAAACAAAAACAAACAAAAAAAAGAAATAGGGTGGCAAAAAGAGGAAGGCTTCGGCTGTCTAGTTAAACAAGACAGAAAAAAAAAACAACGGGGAGAGAGAGAGAGAGCAAGTGACAGACGATTTAGATTTCCCAAAAGAGACAGCGCACATATTGAGAGGTGGGCCGACTCCTGCCACCGCCCGACAGCTACACTCTATTCACACTGACACATTAGTATTCTAATGCCAGTGGGAATATGTACGACCGCCTCAGAGAGAAAGAGATGCACCGGTCTGTGCCAGAGGAAGAGGAGGGAAGACAATGAAGGCCAGGGAGAACGGGGTAAACAGAGGAGGGACATTAATGTGGTGAGGAGCTGCGAGGAGAAAAAGCTCTAACTTTATATATGATGACAACATTAGTCTCCCTGCAGTCGTCATTTGTCTCCTTGACTACACTGCAGCACTTTAGAGGCAGGAGCTCTCTCTTCTCGCGCCTGTGCACCCTGGTTAACCTTTTATAGTCAAACAATGATTAGATAGTGATGAATTACTCCGCAGCTCTTTGTTCAAGACAAATAACATGTTTTTGGAGTTTGACCTCATGTGCACACACTCTGCTGATACCAATCCACAGTCTCACGGCAGAACGTGAAATAGTCCCAAAATGACTGTTGCATAAGATTGTAGAGGCGACCAAATGATCCGGAGGTCAGAGTGGAAGGTCGGTGGAATCTTGTCCTGACTGCTGATATTTTAGAGCAACTTTACTTCAGGTCACTGCCCACTGACCCCCTCTTTCATGTGCTGTTTGACATGATACAGACTATTTAAATTAAGTTAGGGATTACATAACAGTGGGCTTAGATTGAGCATTAAAAACATCTTGGTAAAGTTTAGGCAAGCAGCACGTGTTACCATCTACTGCAACTGATCGCATGTTGTGTAAAAACATCTTTTCCAGGCTGCTTTACTAAACACTAAACATGCTGGACACTTGAACAGATATCTTATTGAAATAATTTACACTGAAATTCATGCTGGGTGTCAAAAAAGGCAAAAAAAACAAAAACAAAAATTCACATTCATCAAACAGTTTTCTGGGTTGAGAATTCTGTTTTCTTTAGGTTTGTTTTCATTTGTTTTTTTAAGCAGGCTGGTTGAAATACACCTCAGATAAATAAATATTTCTTGTAAACTAGAACAGAATATCTTTTAGTGTCATTGTAATGATAAAAGAAAAAACCTTAAAGGAATAGAGATAAAACAAAACTAAAAAGAGTAAAAGTTGAGTATAATGTAATGAACATATTTAATCTAGTAGTTTATTACTCAGAGGTGAGGGTCAGTGAATAATAAATGAGCAAGCAAAGATTAATTAATCTGAATTATCATAAGTTTGATGCAATGGGGCACCTACCTGGACCTTAAGAATTTGTCTAATAAAAACATCCGACTGAAAGAAAGGACACAAATCTTTTATTAACTTTTTAGGCTGCACAATCCAAAAGATGGGACCACCCTTTGAATTAAAAATAAATAATTAGTGCTCTAAAATAGCAAACACAAGCTGAACTAGCTTAAAAGTGCTCTTCTCTAATGTGCTTTTCAGTAGTAAAGATCAGATGTTGTGAATTTTAAAATGCAGGGAAATATCTGTTCAAATTCCCTGTTTAGGCAGAAGGTGGAAAATAAGTGTGTAAGCTGTTATTGATCCAACATTGTACATCACCATCAATATAAATCCAGTCTATTAACGAGACTAATTTATGCCTCTGTTTTCTTTTTAATCGGTTTAAAGGCCACATTATCTTTACAGTAGTGCCACACATGCTATAAATTTAAGCAATGCCGCGCATAAATCAACTGAGCATACTTAGCTGCTCTTGACTACATGCCAGCTTCAACATCAGCATTCCTAAACATCAGAATGTACACAACAATGTGATGCTTGTGAATATTTTCACCGTGTCCAGCAGCGAGTTGGATCAACTTGAAGCCCCATGTCAAAATGCATTTTCTATGGTCCTTTAATAACACAAGCTAATCACTTTAGTTTTGTCTCTAGGGGCACAATGTCTCCCCTCATGATCTGTATCCTGGCAAGGGGGCCAGGGAGCGGTGCAGTGACAGTGTGTTGAATTTGGGTGACAGGACCCCAGTGGGAGTGGGCGCCCCCCTGGCCATTGGATAATCCCCGGGAGAAAGGGCCTGCATTTAGGGTGCGATACGCTTAATCCGGGAGGGGGCCCCGTTCACAAAGGAGCCCAGCACTTCCTCTAGCCTGGGAGCTTCCGCTGGTCTGTGGGGCCCGGCGTGGGTGCCAGTACAAACATGAGGCCATGCTACATGTCTCCATCACAATGGAACAATCAGCAGACATACTGTATAGACCCCTGCATTCACGCAATGATGGACGCTGGAGTGGGAACAGGGAACATATAGAAAAAGCTAAACACGTAAATTCGCACTGTACTTGCAGGGGGGCTCATCTAAACAAGCAGCCAACGCATGTAAGGGCCAGCATGAGTAAACACAGTACACACACACACACACAGATAGTACAAGCTGTGGGCAGAGGCACTGTTTACATTCTGCCTCCGGGTATAATGAAACAAAGCTTGCGTGCAGCGGAGAAAGATTTGCTCAGTGAATGACCAGAAGAGAAAGATCAAACAGCTCGCCGCCTACAGATAGCTTCAAATTTACAAACAGGAAGCCGATATCATGTGATGGGGTGGGGGGGGTGGAGAGATGCTGGTAGATGACAGATCAACTTGAATTCCATCTCCTGACAGCTTTGTGGTCCCAAAAGTCTAAAAACCTGCTCTTTTCCTAAACACACTTTTTGCAAAGGCAAATAATACTCTATGGTTAACATTTAGAGGCATTTACGTAAACAGCTGAGGGATTTTATTCCATGCTTTCCTGACATGATTCCACATGCAAGTTTGGAAAAAGGGGAGGGGGAGAAAACCTCAAGCATGGGGTTTCTCTTCCCCTCTGCTTTTTAGACTTGTTTTTCCTTCCCTTTTTATTTCACGCTGACAAGTCCTCTTTCCTCTGTGGGTCCTGCGGCATTTTCATCTGGCCACCGTTCGTCAGCTACAGCAGATCAGTGAAGAAGAGGGGGGGCAGTGAAAAAAAAGAAAAAAAAGTGAACTTAAACTGACTCTTAAATCATGCTTACTGTAAAAATCATCAGCAACACTTTGGACATTAACAGTGGAAATTAGTTCTGGCAACTTATGATGTTCGCCTGGCTACTTACTTCCTTGGGTGGAGTGTAAATGAGGCAGAGAGAGAGAGAGAGAGAGAAAGAGAAACTGAGTGCTTTTATTTTGTCATTTTGCTTCTTCTTGGACTTTTATTTTGTTGATCATACAAAGCAGGAAGTATACCACTGTTTAGACTACATGTAGATCAGGTGCAACTCACCAGGGTACAACTTGGCGGGGTTTCTCTTTGAAAGCAACCAGCCAGAAATGGGATCAAGGTATTCTATATTTCATTATTTGTTAGAAATGATACAGATTTTTAAACAGCTTTAAAAAAAAAAAAACATACCCATTTTGTTCATATTTTAGAATTAATCATTTTAATGATCATTGTATTTTAATACTGTCTAAGTTTATGTCCTT
>JBBDHI010000017.1:6832088-6842838 GCA_037177115.1 Craterocephalus stercusmuscarum
ACACTGAAGTGCTCTGATAGTCTCTACAAGTGTCCGACAAAGTACTAGAGAACAGAAATGAACCAAAGTATCTGTATAACATGGCGATCGCTATCTATTGGTGTCAGTAGTGGAATCTCCCAGCGGTGTTTGGACGTGAGATATCGCGAGATTACGGGATAATCCCACGAGATTCGGACACAGACAACAGGACACAGACACCAAAACAAGCCGATCGCAGCTATTATAGGTATTTTGGTTTATTTCTGCTCTCTAGTACGTTTTCAGACACTGGTTGAGACTATCAGAGCACTTCAGTGTGGGAAAAAAAGCACGTTTTTAGGACGAACAGACTCAGAGGCAATTGCCCCTTAACTATCATTAGCTGGGCTGCTAGCTACCTGCCCAGCTACATACTAGAGCGATCTTGAACGTGCGTTTCCCCCTCACTCACATGTATGAGAGGAAAGATGACAACAGACCCCAGGTTTAAAAAAAACGAAATTCTCCTTTAAGTCAATTTTGGTTTTCTTCGCCTCTGAAGTGGTTAATAGATCATAAGGAAGGAAGTGGGAGGCCCTGGCGTGGAAAGACCACTCCTTCACACTTTCTTTACAGCAAAGATCCCAATCATCCACCATGAAAACCCTGAGATCCATCATTTTCAAAATACACACCTGCACCAACACACACACCCAGAACAGTTTCTCTGAATACCTACCTGGCCTGTGGAAATGCTGCGGAGAGCGAGACAGGGTGGGGGTGTAACCGTGGCGATTATAAACAGGGGATCCTATGGATCCCTGACTGGTGGACCTTTGAAGGATGCGTTCCCTCCTGTCATAATAGCCCTGACACACACATACACACGGGTTGCTTCACTGCATATCACATAAGTAATGACTTGAACAATGAAACTCAACAGCTTGCTCACCTCTCCAGGTGGTGTTGGCGACATGTTTCTTGAGGTCTAAAAAGAGTCAAGTAAGTGTGAGTTTTAATATTTTTGTAGTCTCTTTTAATGCGACTCATTTGTTGTTTCTTTCCTCAGTAGCCATTTATCTAGGTCAGGACACTCTGTGGCAAATCTTACCTTGTCATCAGGCACAGAGAAACGTTCCCTCCTGGCATTATGGAGCTGCGAGGGACACAGAAAATGAGCAGTGCAAAAACTCCATCCAGAGGAAATAGTTATTGCAGAAGAAAACAGGATTACAGGGGTGCTGTTTGTCTTCATGCACTGTCCCCATATGCCCGGATTTAATCAGCATACAGAAAAAGAAGCATGCAGTCTATGTGTTTACCTCTCCCACACTCTCTCGTCTTTCCTCTCTTTCATCCAGGGAGGTTGTGTACATAGGTTCATAGGTAATAAGATCAGGGCGCTCAATGTCATAAATGGCTTTGACTTTTGGAATGGCAGCTAGGTCTCTGTAATCAAGGATCTCATTGTCTACTTTTGCCTAGGGAGACAAATAAAGACAAAGGCGCAAACACAAACAAGAGTAAAGGGAGATTACTACGGTCATATCTGACTAAAAGAATCACAACAATCTATAAACTCAATTTCCAGAAAAGTTGGGAAATTTATTAAAATGCAACAAGAACTCAAATTTGTAAAACATACAAGATGTTTGTCCAGAGCTGATTTTCAGTATCGTCACTGATCGGCTTCATTCAGTTTAAATAATAAAAACAAATTTTGAATTTTGGTGTCAGCATCACATTTGGAGAAACTCTGCGCCTCTGTGTTGCATCATACTTCTCAGAAGTTGCATAATTCTATTGTTTTGGAACTGGTAATAGTTATTTGGTACACTATTGCAAGAGGAAACTCTCCTCTCCTTTCTTGCTGAACACAAGATTTCAGTCTCACAAAGCTTGTGGGTGTCGTCCAATTCTCCACTTTACAAATGGCTACACATATGGACTGAAGGAGCAAGCAAACATCCATTCTTTTACATGGTTGGTTAGATGTCATCTTGATATGTAATGTCTCTCCAAAATTCCTATAAATGCCTCTTGGCCAATAGCACCTCACATATATATGCCAGTCATCCATGCCATTGATAACATCCCCCTTCCAAGTCATCATAAACACTGGCCTTTGCAACTTTCTCTGAGCCTGGAAGGTCTTTTTTCATCTTTAGCTTGTAAACCAGAAGCCAACTGAAACTGGGACGTATTTGACTCAAAAAAACATATCCACTGTCTCTCAGTCCATCTGACATGTGGCTGAGAGGCAGTGGACAACATCGGGCTTCCTACATGTGCAAGTTTTGGTTTATATCTCTAGAAGCTTCCCTTTTACTTTTCCCTTTTTTTTACTCTTTTTGAATTATAGATGGTCAAAAGCTAAAGTTACATGTAGCACTCAGACATAAACCTGCTTTTGGAAGTTATTGATGATTCTCAAACTAAATTTGGCACAAAATGACGAGCTACTACTTATTCCTGCTTGGACTAACAAAACCTTTAGTGAATGCTCCTTTTATAACCAATCTAGGTACCCATACCAGTCACTAATTCATCTGCTTATATGCTATTATTTGTATATTCTAATAATTTGTTTGTCTTTCTTTTCCTCTCTCAAAATGTTTGTGATGTTCCCAGTATCAAATTTTTAATTTGTTTCTCATGATCTGAATGAGATTCATTTAATCAGTGAAAACACTGAAAGGTGAAAACAAATTAACAAATGACAAACCAATGTTTTCTTTGCTTTTAATAAAAAATGTTCCAACTCAAAGAATTGGGTTTGTATTCAGGTTTAGCTCAGGGAAATTTCTTACATAGATCGTGTGACCCGGTGAGCCAGGTATGCTTGAACCAGGTCTGGAACAAATACTTTCGGATGACGACCTCGTAGGCTATAAAAGGCAAACACATTTGTTGCTATTAGACAAGTAAATTAATGCATGAATAAACTGCTAAATAAATAATAACTATGATACACAGCCCATTGCCATCAGCATATAGATTATTACCCAAAATCCTCCAACAGAACAACATTTGACCTTGATACACTACATGAGAACTCATCCATTTACTCTTTATGAAATAAATGAGGCACTTTGAAATACTAACAACTTATCTCATGATTACTTCATTCATTTGCAAATTTGCAAAGTGAATGAGTGTTTTAATGCTGTGATCTGATGCTCCGTAGAACCTCATGCCTGTTTATGGGGGATGAAAATTCTGAATGGTGGCAGCGATTAGCGCAATTAGATGAGCTTTTCACCTAATAGGTAAATGATGACTTTGATTTAAAATTAGTCATCTGTCACATCTTGTTTGCTCCTCCAAATGTGTATACATCTTTGACTCATGCACCTTGTTGATGAGCACAGTTTGGTCAGCAAAGTGTTTAAAGACAGCACTGAATGGCTCTGTATGACACAAAGGGAGGGCACTGCAGGCTGTCCCCAGCAGGGGGCAGCATACAGCGCATCGTGTCCTATATACATGGTGGAACACAGGATGATGCCATCTCATAGCCAATAGCGAATACAGTACCTGCCTTTCTGTTTTTTGGAGGAATAAGAGGGACGGAGGCAAAAGCTGTGGAGGAAGGGAGAGGGGGGTTCACAGGACATCACACAGGGGTTGTGCTCTCTCTCCTGCCCGACTCACAGTTCACACACACATATATCAAGGTGAAAGTGTCCACATGTAAATATGAACAAATATTCAGTCAAACGCACACACAGAGGGGTACAGGCGCACACACAGCCAGCACTGCCTGAGCAGGGAAATGATCCAAACCACAGCAGGTTAAGCTTTAACAGTCTGACAAGGAGGCGGTAACAGCTCATGTAGACGTCTTTGTTAGACAGTCGAAATTTATAACTTTTCCTGGGAAGTTTTGTCATGAGCCAACACTAAATGAACAACAAAGGAGTCATTGGCGCCCAAATTCCTACCCGCTCCCTGTGCCTCTCCTCTGTTCTAGTAGTGTTTTTGCAGCCAGGATGCCACACTGTTGACCCTGAGGATGAAGACAGAAAATACATCAGTTATATTTTCATTCATGACAAGTTGGTCACATTCTGGATGTTCATACAAACTTATATATAGTTACCATCAAATCTAACATAGACCAGTGAAACTGAGACCAGAGGATTTGGCCGGAGGCAGAAAAAAGTACTGTAAGTACTTCACTTTGCTCGCTCCACTTGCTCTACTTGCTACTCAAGTAAAAGTAAAAGTACCCATCCAAACGTGTTGATGAGAAAAAGTAGAGTACTTTTAATTTAAAATGTTATTTGAGTAATAGCTACTTAGTAACTTTCATAACTCATATCATGAAGGTGCGTTTTACTTAACGGAGGATGGCTTTAACTGAACTATATTTTCAGATATGCAAAAACACCTGCAGGCCTATTTTACCAACGGACACATACTTTCATAGGTTTGATAAAGACACTTTGAAAGCTGACAGCTCTGTCTGGGGGGGCAGGCACATTTTGCATTGCATGGTGAAATTATTGCCTTGCTTGTGTTTGATCACAGAGTTGGCTGATATATGGCCAAGGATTTCCTTCGCTTTCCGACTGATCTCTTCCAGGGGAATTCATTGTCTCTGCTTGGCGATCCTCAGCTTCCTCCATCTCTATCTCCATCTCTTACTCGGTATCAGCCACCATCAATGAGAATTCCACCCACGTGTCCATGAGCGCGCAAGAACATATATTTATCTTGACTGTGCTTAAATTGTACTCAAGTAAAATTACCCATTTAAATATCTACTTGAGTAAAAGTAAAATCACCTATTCCGAAAGCAACTTAGAAAATTACTAATTACTCACAAAAAATATTTAATTTCAGCAACTTGAGTAAATGCAAATAATTACTTTCCACCTCTGGGTTTGGCGGGTTTTTTTTTTTTTGTCATCAAAGCATCTATGCAAAACCTTGAATTTTACTAAGATATCTAGCACCTTGTTTACATTGCAAGCAGAATGGCAGGCAAAAAACACATTTATCCCTTTATGATAGAAACCATTTCCCACACTTGTATAATGTCAGATTTCAAATGCAGTGGAATTTTAGACCCTTAAACATGACTGAAGCTAAAATGGAGCGTACAAAGTAAAAAAAAAAAAAATCCAAGAGACCACAAGGGTCAACGTGGATCCACTCACCTTGCAGATACATCTCTTCTCCTTCCGTGAACATCTGATTGCACCTGCTGCATCGCGCACAGCTGGGGTGGTAGTGCTTATCTCCTGCCTGCAAAGCCCAGCACACAAAGCAAACTTGACATCACAGGAAAATGAAGATCAATGAAGCCTGAAGCACAGCGAGTAAAGCTGAGCTAGGACTTCCAGGCAATAAACCTGGTGCTCCACCTGCTCTCAGCCACACTTCTTTCCGCTTCCTAACACCCTGTTAGTGCAAGAGAGTTTCACCATGAATGGTTTTACTTCCTTTGAAGAATTGCTGGGGATAGTGATGGCCAGCAGTGGGTGGATGTGTTCCTCTAAAAAAAAAAGGAGGAACAAATATTTCCTCCATAGTTATCTGGGGATTAAGTGAGGATCTGTGGGAACATAGTGTACTGTACTCCAGTACTTGCACCACCAGAATGGCAAGTTTTTTCAGAATGTGATCCCCCTGACATCCATCTACTTGACAGTCAACTTGCCTTCAAACGTCTGAATACTGTGCTTTGTGATAACCTGGATAATGTAACCCAATAAAATAATCTGATGGCTTGAGGGCCTCAACTTCCTGCGACACGGCGAGGTGCTTTGCATGCGGAGTGATCCATTATAAAGCCTGTGCCACATTGACCAAGGGTGATAAATACCCAAATCAAATGCAGCCTGCTGTATAACAACCCTCACTAACATTTCCACATACAAGCGGCCACTCAAAGATATACAGCCACCGCTTAATCATTTGCATTTTACATTTTACTGCTTTGAACAAAAGTTAGAGAATGATTATTTCAGATACTTAAACCCACCTCCAATCATTACTCTCTTAAACTTTTAGATCCACTCCCTGCTCTTTTTTCTGCATCTCTATGAGCTGTAATAATTAGAGGTGGGCGGATTGATCCTGGTATCGACAATATCGATACCAAATGCTGAGATTGATATGGAACGATACCCGTGTAAAATATCGATACTCAAGCTTTTTTTCCCCCTCTTTTGCACGCACTGACTACTGCGTACGTGGATTGATCAAAGTATATTCTCTGTAAGAGTAGCGCTGCGCTGTGTCACACAGCACGGAGCAGCGCATCCCCTGCCATGTCTTTTGTTGTTGCACCGTCACGTGGCTGCAGCTGCACCAACAGCCATGCCATGGTTTGTCAGCCTTCTACCTCAGGAGATTTTGTTTTGTTAAGTGATATTTTTAACACAGTTTAAAAGCAGAACTGCAATGAAAGGAAGAAAATGTCTTATTTTTTATTGTTTTTCCTAAGAACAATTCTATTTGAACAAAGAAACACAGAAATAACAAGAAAAGGTGGGGAGACATGAAAAAGCATCAGTATCGGTATACTGGCCCTGTATTTACTTGGTATAGGATCGATACCAAAATACCCAGTATCCCACCACTCTAGTAATAATGACCTCTATGTTAATGAGCCATTCATGTTGCTCCACCAGAGGAGCAGACAGTATTTGAACTGGGACTTAGGTCAGTGATTGCTATCAGACAGACTGGTATGTCTTTGGTCCCACTGATCCACTGGCTCAGTGGGGAGACGCTCGGCCTTTTTCCTATTGTCAGAAAGACCTGCATTAGCCCTGGATTACTGTAAGCCTGGTTGGCTGGCAGTGACATTTTCATACCATTAAATTACACATAACTCAGTGTCTGATTGGATGAAAGTCTAACAGTTAGGCTTGCACTTGTTAGTGCGACCGAAGGGGGAGGGTGTCAAAGACTAATTCTGGTCATGTTTTACATAAAAGCGGCTCGAATGAAGTTAAAAAAGCTTATGCACGGAGTTTCGTAACAGTTGCATGACACTCCAGATTAATGATTAATGATCACATCCTAAAAGTCACATCGCATTGGTGCTTGTATGTAATATTTATATAATTTGTGGCAATGAAAGCTTGTGTGAGTGCATATTTGGGCAGGGTTGAACTGACCAAAAAAAATCTGCTAAAATGTAATCTTTTAGTTGGATGCAGTCATGTCAAAAGTCTACTTGGCTCGGTTCTAAGGAGATTACGGCAGAGATTACCAAACTAAATTTCCCAAATATGTTGCGTGCAACATCCTGTGTGTGTGAGTGTTTGAGTGTTGCTAATTCTGAACATATTTTTGTATAAATATGTAATTTAAATCCATAATATTCCATGTTAGTTTGAGACCCCAGGTATTCATTATTTTTCTAGTTTTCTGACTGGTTTTAAATAATCTTTGTAAAAGTATACGATGCCTTCTTTTTGACTTACCTTCAGCAGGTTCATGAGCCCGACTTGATCAGCAAATATTTTACCAGAGGGCCGTGAGATGGCATCTTTCCAAATAACCAAATAACAGCAGGTATTCGCAGGCTTGTCTTACCTCTAACACCTTTCCCGTGATGAACTGATGGCACGCCTCACACTGAACTCCAAAATGGATCTGATAGTCCTTCTCACAGTAGGGGGCGCCATCCCTGCCAGGAGAAAGAGAAAGAAACCGTAAGTGTGAACAGAACGAGACCAGTCAGGGTGCAATAACAGCTGCTTACTTGCTGATGTACTCCCCGGTCAGAACTTTGTTGCAAGCTTTACACTTAAAGCAGCCCAGATGCCACTGTCTGTCTAGTGCAAGAAGAGCTTGACCGTTCTTAATGTCCCGGCCACACCCTGCACAATCTGTGAAAGAAAACGCACAAAAATACTTGAAAACATCTAAAACATTCAAAACAGGATGAGCTGTTGTGTGCATAAAGTAAAACGTGCAGTTAGATTTGACCCCACACACTAGATGGTGTTAGAGAGTAACCATCAATGCTCAGACAGCTGTCCCTTCCTATCATCTCTTAGCTCTAAAAGCTCCATCAATTTTCTAGCAGGATCCTAAGGCTCTATAAGTGCAAGAGGTTGGTTTCTAAACGAACAATCTTCCTGTCATCTCCTCTTTAATGAATAGGGGGTGAGAGCAACAAAGCCCACTGCAACCACAGGGGATGATAACTTTGTGTGGCATAACAAGGTTGGGATGATGACGCGAGTAGAATCAGCATGCCTTATTTATAGGTGACCTTGTCTAAAAGCTCTTCAAAATGCCAACAGGGAGACCAGTGGGGATGAGAGAGGAGGGGAAGAGAAAGAGGAAGAGCTGGAGGGAGGATGTGAAACTGGAAGAGGAGGGCTGCACATCCCCTGATCCCGAGGAAAGGAAATGCACGGCCATGCATTATTTAGCGAGGCCTCTTCAGAAAGGAAGGTTATGCTTATGGAGAAGAGGAAAGAGACGCTGGGTCTCCCTGAAAGACGTACCTTCATCACATTTGAAGCATGACTAGGTTGTAGGGGAGTTCCTGAGACGTTATGATGAAGTCAGCTTTACCTACTCGCTTAAAGTTTACCTTTACTGGTCAATTTCTCCTTAAAGGAGTAGCTTGTTTTTTTGAGAATCCCTCTTGAATCCAAAGGTTGGATGAGAACATTGATAATGAGTTTATTTCTAAATGTAATGCTGTCTTAGCCTCAGCGCATGTGTCTGTAAGGCTTCGTAAGTGTGATTGATGAGATTATTGGTACACCACAGTTTCTCCTAGGTCTCGTTTGAGGCATGCCAAGCTAACCATCAAGCAGGCATTAAGCAAATGTGTTTGATGGTGATGAACTGTCAATAAGTAAAGGATGAAAGGTTAGGAGCAGAAATTAGATCTCTTGCACGGTTTAGCATCGGCTGTTTCTGCGTGACAGAATTGTTGAGTTATTTTCAGTTTATAGAAAGCCTAATGAAACACTGAATCTGAAGAAACCCCCCCAGAACTGTAACATGACCTCCTCCATAAACATAGTTCAACAAGATGTATAATTTAAAGATGTTTGAGTCTCCAGAGAGAGACAGTATTAGGCTGTGTGAGGTAGTGTGAGGTAAAGCAGCAGCTTCTAATAAACAGCCATCAGCAGACTGCTGTTTGAAACTTGCCCCTATTTATTTGTTTTATTCCTCCTGAGCTGGTTATCTTTCACTAAATTACACTGCAATATGTCAGCAAGATGACCGATTTGGCTATGAAACAGCTAACCACTGGTATACACCTACTGTACTAAATGTCAGGCATGAATCACACCTGGAAGCTGCATTTTACAGACTTTTGTAATTCAGAAACTTTTGAAAACATGACAACAGTTCCCATGTAACACTACAAGAGACTTTCCAGCTCGAAAAAGGCATCTTGTGGTTTATGTTCATTAGACAAAAACTACTTACTGCTGGAGCCCAGGATGTCCTTTGGTCCTGGAGACATGGGCTCGACACAGTACTGACATAGACAGTCCTTCCCGTTAAAGGTCACCCTGTCCCCAGCAGGAAACGGTCGTCTGGAAGATAAACAGTCAACAAAACATGAGTTATTGCCCTGTGGCAAGCGTAACAGTTTATTTGTTGTGGACTGCAGGTCGTCTGACAGGCCTGAAGATGACAGGGACCCATGATGGGGACGTGTGTCAACAGTGTCCGCCTGAGGAGTCCGCCTTTAGTCAGACAATGTACAGAAATGACACACAGCATCCTACTGTACACTGTCAACTAGACTTTACTCAGCATTGTTTATCACAGCACTGAATGGGGAGATTATACACTCGACAGGCTGTAGAATAAAGAATCTGAGGAGATTTTGGTAAGAACCAGAAAATAAACCAGAGTAAAAACCATCCAATTTTTATGTAGAAATATTTTCCATTATGAATTCAGTTCGTTGGAATAAAATACTCCCAAGTTATCTTTTCATTCGAATTCAAACTTATTCACAAGCTCCCTCATCCCTGCTTTTATCTCAGCTGTATCTTACTTGCAGATGGTGCAGACGAAGCAGGCGGGGTGATAGGTCTTGCCCAGAGCAGTGACCACTTCTCCCTCAACAAAATCCCCGCAGCCATTGCAGCGGGTGCCGTGCATGCGTTGGTAGTCCAGCGTGCACAGATACTCTCCATTCTTCATGAAGAAGCCCCCCTGCGCGAGGTCGCAGCCGCACACTACATGGGACACGCACACACATTTGCTCTCATTTGATGCTCTGCACATAAAGCGGCCGACTCCTCCACGCATCAGTGGCTTCGTTAAGGCTGTGTAATCCTAAGAGGCAAACTGAGTGCGTGAAATGGATGTTGACTAAAATGTCACAGAAAAATACATTTTAACAACAGCGTATTATAGAGGGAAGTGGGACAGAAAAACCTTCAATCAACAGTGTTAACAGCAACGCAGAGAAAGGACAGAAAAAACGAAACCCCCTGCATTTAGAGCTCATGGCTATTAATCAGCACTTCTACTGGATGTTGTTTTATCGTCGTTTTCCAGACTGACCACTTGATGCAGGAACAATTCTGTAATTGTTTAATTCGGGAAGCGGGCTTGGTCTGTTCTTGAGGATAGCAGGCAGAACAATATAGTTTCTGTTTCCAACAAGCTTCCTTCTATTCAAATATAACCTTGTCATCTAAGCAAACACTAGTTTTAAAGGCAGAAATACTAAGTGACAAACAATTAAGCTTTGTTATAGTATCGGACTCTTGCTGTTTTTAACATGGCATCCAAAATTAACTTTAGTGGCTTCATGATGTCAAATAGAGAC
>JBBDHI010000017.1:6868820-6880795 GCA_037177115.1 Craterocephalus stercusmuscarum
ATATAATGTGGTCCTAGTTTGCATGGCAGTGCTATTTTCGCAAATAGTTGCCACCGACAAAGAGGTTATGTCGCTGAATTGATTTGCTGTCTTTTGTGAAAGTAACTCAAAGTTGTGGATTTGTGGCAACCTAGACGCAATTACCCATGGATGTAGATCTGGATCTAAGAATATATTTTTCAAGCCTTGGTGGAGATGTGTTCTTACATGTTCCACTTTGATTTGTTGACTTATTTAGCAAAGCACATTCAGGGGTTTAAAGAGTAAAATTTGTTTTAACTTTTCAAGTTTCAAGGCATTTCAAAGAAAAAAAAGATTGAAACTACATTTGATATATTCTATCAGGGAACTTTTGACCACTTCCTCATGCAGCATGACTTGTGTATCAGCAGCAGGGTGGGAATGAGACTGAGACTGAGAAAGTCATATCTGCTAAATATTCAGAGAATGCTGTGCTGGCTGAGTTCAGCAGCCTTATGCGAAGCAAGCTGTCTGTCACTTCGACGGGGCCAGCTTATGCTTGCCTGTGGTGATCTGTGCAAGTCGAACTTCGTAGACCTCATGCTGAATCCAAGATGTGCTTGGTGGGAAAATCAGCTGTGGACATTTTCCTCTTGATGTGTATATTTTGCTATAAGAAAGTGTCTTTCATCTCTATAAAGCAGACATGCGTACTTATTGTCTATGTGGGTTTTTCCATGCGCTTGTATTTCATCCACCCACAGTTCATGTTTTTCTGCGCTCTCCTGTTAGATGACAAAGCCCCAGTCACAGACACCAACATCCCATCCCACCTGGAACAGATGCTGGACATCCTGACACAGGAGGAGGCAGAGAGGGAGTCTGGAGAGACGGGACCCTGCATGGAGTACCTCCTACACCATAAGATCCTGGAGACCCTTTACACTTTGGGAAAAGCAGATGTAAGGCAGCCCTGCTTTGGAAGCAGCATAATCTACAAAGTCCAGAAAACTGTATATGTCATGAAGAAATGATGTTTGTATGATTGCAGTGTCCCCCAGGGATGAAGCAGCAGGTTCTCACCTTCTACACAAAACTGCTAGCGCACATTCGTCAGCCACTTCTGCCTCACATCAACGTCCACAGACCTGTACAGGTGAGAGAAGTTGGATATCGGTGGATTTATGGATTTGGTAGTAGTCTGCCAGCTGACAGGTTATTTAACTCATTTGTAACTTTTCACTCCCTCGGCTGTGACATACCTCTCAGAAATTGATCCGTCTGTGTGGGGAAGTGCTGGCTGCGCCTACAGAAAACGAGGAGATCCAGTTCCTCTGTATAGTCTGTGCCAAACTAAAGCAGGACCCGTACCTTGTCAACTTCTTCCTTGAGGTGAGTAGCTTTCATTCCAAGGAGGGTTTTTTTTCACCCCGCTAAACTTGAGACTGAAAAGATATTAAGCACATGATTCAGAGACTTTTGTGCATTGACTTCTTTGTTTTTTAGAACAAGTCAAAGAGACCAGAGATTAGGAGTCCTGTGGTGACAGAGGGGGGGACGGACAGTGTTTTGGCTCCAGACACTGGTCAGCATCTGGCAGAGGAGCAGGCAGGCCACCAAGAGGAGCCACAGGCTGCAGCTGCTGCCTTCACTTCCAGTCCAACCAGTAACAACAACACCAACAATTACAACCTGGTCTCCTCCCTGCTCAACCTCACAAAGAGTCCTGTAAGTCTTTTGTAAATGGGAAATTTTCTAAGTTCTGGGCGTGTGTGGCATTTTTACTGGAAGCCGGCTGTTTATAATGCTGAGCTGCACAAATGCTGTTTGTGTCCAGGATGGCCGGATAGTGGTGAAGGCATGCGAGGGCCTGATGCTGCTGGTCAGTTTACCCGAGCCTGCTGCTGCCAAGTGTCTAACGGAGAACACTGAGCTCTGTGAGCTTCTGACCGACAGGCTGGTCTCATTTTATAAAGCCCTCCCACAGTCCATGGACCCTCTGGACATTGAAACAGTAGAATCGGTCAACTGGGGGTAAATTTCTCTTCAGTTTTTACTTCCTAAAATCCTTTCAAAGCAGACCGTAGTGTTACTTGTGTTGTCATCTTAATCAAACTTCACATTTGAATCCATTTTTTTTCTCCCTCTTGTAGTTTAGATGTATATAACCTGAAGGAGGACGCAGCTGTCTTCACGGGGAAGCGGGCTCTCATCTCCTTCCTGTCATGGCTAGATTACTGCGACCAGCTCATCAAGGAGGCTCACAAGGTTCCCAGCTCGCGCTGACTCATCCTGTTTTTGATGTGTCACATTGTCGTCTGAATAAAAGATTTCTCTCCAAAGAAGACGATTTTTTTTTTCTCTTGTATCTGAAAGTCCCATGTTTTGTTTTTCCCCGCTGTCTTCCAGTCAGCAGCGGCAGTGATGGCAAAAGCTGTGAGAGAACGATTCTTTGTGTCTGTGATGGAGCCACAGCTCATGCAGACGTAAGTCCCGCCCCCGATCAATCAGTCATCCTCTGTAGTCCTGTTAATGTCATGACTGCTTAGTGAAGCTGTGTGTGGGGGGGGGGGTTCATACAGGTCAGAGGTGGGGATCTTGACGTCCACAGCCCTGTTGAACAGGATCATAAGGCAGGTTACATCAGAGGCTCTGCTGCAGGAGATGATTTACTTTCTGCTGGGGGAGGAGACGGAAGCAGAGACTTCAGCTACCATCGCTCAGAACCCGCTCCGGCACCGGCTCATCGAGCACTGCGACCACCTGTCAGATGAGGTTGTTACCATGCAGGACGCACAACATGGTTAATCAGACATTAAAGATACATTTTCTTCTTATCCTCCATCACATAAATGTGCATGTTGCATTGTTCCGTGTCCGATACTCTGAGAAGATAATGGCCATCTGTCATTTAAGTTATTGAAGTTCCAGTGAATCATATTATTAACAAAAGCAAAGGAATCTAATTAGAAGGTGGCAGAGGCTGTGCGCGAGATTTCAGCACACAAAAGACAAATGAATCATCTCTTTGATGTTCAAGCGGCCGCCGCCTACTTTTCCATCTGTGAGCGAATACTTGCCGTGCTTCTCTTAGCCTGCGGTTGAAGCTGAGCTTTATTTCTTTCGGTCCACAGATCAGCATCATGACGTTGCGGCTGTTTGAGCAGCTCATCCAGAAGCCCAACCAGCACATCCTCCACAGCTTGGTGCTGCGCAACCTGGAGGAGAGGAACTACCTGGAGAACAAGCCGCAGGAGGAGCGGGAGCCTCTGGAGAACGGCCAGCCCCATGATGCTGTGTAAGGACCTGCATGTGGCCTTTGACTCCCCCTGAGCTGCCGGATTTTTAATGACTGTTTTTTTTCCCCCAAATGCATGAACGTAAATGACTGTAAACAAATAAAAATGCATCAAATAGCTGTGTTGTTTAGATGCACTGCCACTTGTGCTCCGTTTCCAATGTAGAGCTTTAATTGTTAGGATTCTCCTGAGTCACCATCAAGTAGGAGCGTGATCATGCAGCTTAGCTGTTTATTAGTCTACATCAAGGTTGTGGGAGTGAAACCTAATGAGCATTCATTTGCATGTTTCCTCCTGTTTTTGCTTACAATGATTTAATGAAAATCCCAATTAAGTCCTAAAGCCTTGAGAGATGTCTTGTTTTTTTATATTTGCTTTAAGGAGAACTTCGCTTTTTTTGAACCTGGGGACTGTTTTCATCTTTCCTTTCATACATGAGTGATGAGGAAAGGAACGTTCAAGATCGCTCCAGTATGTAGCCGGGCAGGCAGCTAGCAGCACAGCTAAAAAACGTGCTTGTTTTCCACACTGGCAATGTACTAGAGAGGAGAAATGAACGAAAGTATCTGTATTAGCTGGCGATTGCTATCGTTTGGTGTCAGGAGGTGCATCTGCCACTGGTGTTTTGACACCAGTTATTTGGACACAGACAGCAGGACACAGAAACCAAACATGAAAAAACTTGCCGATCGCCTAGCTAATACAGATACTTTTGTTCATTTCTCCTCTCTAGTACGTTTTCGGGACACTTGTTGAGACTATCAGAGCACTTCAGTGTGGAAAAGAAACCCGTTCTTAGGGCAAACTTACGCGGGGGCAGTTGCCCGATACTTAACATTAGCTGGGCTGCTAGCTGCCTACATACTGGAGCGATCTTGAACGTTCGTTTCCTCATCACTCACATGTATGAAAGGAAAGATGACAACAAACCCCAGGTTAAAAAAAAAGCGAAGTTCTCCTTTAAGAATATAGTTGCTACATTCATGACTAAGAAAACACGTTTCTACCAAAAGTGTTCAGTTTGAACTCACAGGAAGGACTTTCTGCCAGATAACACTTAGATCCAAAGAGTCATAATTCTGAAAACTGACACAGTTTGGCTTCTCTCATATTATAGCCAGAGGGAAGCTTTGTTGTTAATTTGTGATTGTGTTGAAGGGTGATGAATGAGATTTAATGGAACAGAATTATGTTCTCTATTGCACAGGCAGTTAAATGTGTATTTTTCCTGCAGAGATCTGGAGGAGGATCCCCTGTTCGGTGACGACCTCTCACCAGACAGCAGGCTGTCTGGCTCTGATTGGCTCAGCTCCTCTCCAACACAGAGTCCCGATCACTCAAAGTCAGATGGGAAGACCGAGGTCCACAAGATCGTTAACAGGTGAACAGTCTGTTGGGTCACTTAGAGATGAATGATTCATTTGTTAAAATCAATATCGCAATTTAAAAATCTAAATGTTACGTGACGTCTGGTCCTGGTTTCAAACCTGCAGCATTCAGGTAACAAAGCAACTTCTGAAATGTCTAGAAATGAATAAAGATGGTTTTACAGAGCGGAGCTGCTCTAAATATTCTCAAAGTTCAGAAAACTTGTTACCATAAATGAAATACCTGCAAAGGATATTGGATCTATTTTTAAGCTTCAGGTTGGTCATAAATAAGATAAATGACATCATACGGTTTAGTTTTAACACAAGGAAAAAGTGTAACTCCACTGTGAGGAGGCGTGATCTTACATGAGAAGAATTTAAAAGATTAAATCCCAATATTTGTCGGAAAAATCACAATAAGTTTTTGTTTATCTTTCAGCTCTGTGTCTTTGATCAAATTAAAGTCTAAATCTGTTTTTCTGTAGCTTCCTGTGTTTGGTGCCTGATGAGGCCAAGTCGTCGTATCATGTTGAAGGCACAGGCTATGACACCTACCTCAGAGATGCACACAGACAGGTACGCGTTCATTTTCCAGTTCAGTGGAAAGTTTGTGATGGAGCAACAGCGGCTTCTTCTGGACTTTGGTTTATTTGCCTTCACTGTTTCCAGTTCAGGGACTATTGTGGAGTCTGCCAGCGGTGGGACTGGAGGGGAAGTCCAAAACCTTTTGAGAAGTGTAACTTGGACATGCCTTTCTTCGAGGGTCACTTCCTCAAGGTTCTCTTTGACCGGATGGGTCGCGTCCTCGATCAGGTGAATAATCAACCGTACGGTGATGCGAGCATCGTTCGGATCAGCTTCTCGCCTTAGATATTAGTTGTTACATCATGATGTGTGTTTTTATTTTAGACGTAATGATGATTTTGTATTTGATTTTGTTGTAATTCTTATGTTTTGTGTAGAGCCCTTTTGAATTGTCTTGAACCTGAAAGGTGCTATATAAATAAATTTGCCTTGCCTAGATATAAAATGATGAGACGCAGTAGAAATGCTTCCTGGAAACCACAAATGCAACTTTAGATCAGATTAAGTCAGTAGAGTAAATATAAATGCTAGCCTGCTGCTAATGGAGCTTACATTTAGATAAAACTGAGTTCAAGTGAGTGGAAATTTCTAAGCTAAATTAACTTGAAAAGAACATTGATGATTAAGTTTCATGGGAAAGGTTTTGATAGATTACTCCGCGGATTGTTGAAGTACACAATCAACTTTGTGGATGAAAATTGCTTAGCTGACTTCTGAACTTTGTCTTTAATAGTTTTTAAGCAGATCCGTGCACATCTGAAAGTTATTTATTGCAACAAGGGAACGTAAAACGCTGCCAGCTACGTCTTCTTGTGACAGATATGGCTTTAAAGAAAATAGGCCTTCCACTGTTGGCAGGGAGAGTGAAAAAAAAAAGAAATTGCTTGAGCGTTGCTGATTAAAGAAATTCCCGTCGGGCATTAATAAAGCTCACTCTGAATGTAACACTTTGTTTTCTTTGGCTAAAAACAATAATGAATCACACTTGACAAATTATGCTGTTTTGTCGAACACTAACATGTCCAGCGGTTCTATGCACCTTCTTTTCGGCTGCACTTGAGTTTCTGATATTAATCAACAATCAGCTGATGAGGTTTCCATTAAATCAGTTTTCATGCTTCACCAAATGGTTATTTCAGGACCTGAATCAGTGAATTCCCTGCATCTTTCCTTTCTCCAGCCATACGACGTCAACCTCCAGGTGACGGCTGTGCTGTCCAAGCTGTCGTTGTTACCACACCCCCACATGCATGAATACTTGCTGGACCCGTACATCAACCTGGCCCCGGGCTGCAGGTCCCTTTTCTCCGTCATCGTAAGGGTAAGGTGTAGGACAGGGTAAAAAGGGGCTAAGGGT
Organism: Craterocephalus stercusmuscarum; assembly: GCA_037177115.1. Classification (NCBI taxonomy): domain Eukaryota; kingdom Metazoa; phylum Chordata; class Actinopteri; order Atheriniformes; family Atherinidae; genus Craterocephalus; species Craterocephalus stercusmuscarum. The sequence continues at coordinate 6,875,393 of JBBDHI010000017.1, forward strand.
CACCTTTCCTGCTGCTAACTGGTTTCTATTGTCATGTTTTTGTGCGTTAGGTGGTCGGAGATCTCATGCTGAGGATTCACCGCATCCCAGACTTCACACCCAAGCTGCTGCTCGTCAGGAAGAGATTATTAGGCCTGGAGCCAGAGGGCATCACGTATGTATCTCCACACCTCTCTTGGCTGTTACCCTCTGACTGGACTTTTAGACGACACACACTTCTTCTTCTTCTGCTGTAGTATCGACCACATGACTCTGCTGGAGGGGGTGATCGTGCTGGAGGAGTTCTGCAAAGAGTTGGCAGCCATCGCCTTCGTCAAATATCACGCAGCTGCCTCATCCTCGCCGTAACCTCCCCGCCGTTCTTCCATCTGCCTCAGCCAGGCAAGACAGGTCAGGACGCACCGGGCCTCAGGAGGGGGGTGGTGGGGCTGGCTGCAGCGCCGGTGGCACAGGGTCAGCGAAATATTCCCACTCAGCCGGCCTCCCATGAAAGACTGTTAAACCCCACAAGGACGGACTTCATCATTCCCTCCTCCTCTGACCTCTCGGGCTCCACCATGAAAAGTCTTGGGTCTGGTTTGTTAGCGGGTCAGAGCACAGACACACTGCCCAGCCGGCAGAGGAGAGATGCTCACCGGACTCCGCTCAGCCTCTGTAATGTCTCTCACTGCCCCCTCTTTTCCATTTTTCTCCTCTCACCAGTCAAAAGATGAAAGCCCTGTAATTATGATATCAAGGAGGAAAAAAAAAAGGTTGTGTATTTATTTTCTGTCCCATAATCGCTTGTTTGTAAATGTCATTGCCTTAGTGTGAAATCACACCTTTCAGTTACAGCAAATTGTTTCCTCTAGAAACATTTTTATCTGAACTCCCTCACATGTTGTCTGTTTGAAGACAAATGCAGTAGAGAAAAAAAGAATCAGCCCTACATGTACCCGTAGTTACATACATAAAGAGGACGAGTATTTCACTCATTTTAAAGCCAAGTCATCTTATTTATTTGTTCATTTTCAGGTTGCCTTTTTTAACCGTTGTATTAAGAAAAGAGGAATCTAATCAGTCAATTTAATGACCGATTTAACAGACGCTATTTACATGGTTTGCTTTACTCATTTTTTCCTTCAAGTGCTCCTCTTTAATCGCCCAAAGACTTCACCACCCTGCGCATTTTGTTCAATGAAATGGTGAATTTGCAAATTCTGCTAATTTGCACATGAACCTCGTCTCGTTGCACTTGTTACAGAACATTCATCCATGTTTGTGGAAAGAGACACTGAATTCATGATTCCACGTCAGTGTTGGCTCTGCATCGTCATTCTGCAGAGCTGCCGTCTTTTTTTCATCCGCACGCACCAGTGTTGTCAATAATTTATTTGTCCCATTATGGGGGAATGTGATTTCATTGCCCAGTGTCTGATATGCGTCAGTCATGGAGGACATACTGTAGCCGCTTTCCATGCTAAACTGTTGGTTTGTATGTTTAAAAACGTTAACAATTAGAAGTTTTCATTTCTCCAAATATCTCTTCATCTCAAACTCTGGAGTTAGCTCCAGATTCCCATTTTTGGGAACCAGTGGATTACAGTATGTCCAGAGCTCTGAGCTCCTTCATAGGGTTTCATTACTCCCTATGACGTGTTGCATGTAATTGCAGTATTACTTTTTCATCCCGATCTTGAATGATGAGGAAATGTTGGGTGTGGTGCTTTGTCGGGACGAGTGTGTTGCCTCCATATCTCTGCAGGGTGTCTGAAATTTAAAATCTGACCTCAGATATGAGTGATGCGTCTTAATATAACTTTTTAATGTGATGTTCCCAGTGTGAATGTCGTCATCTTGGTAGCTGTAACTGGTGTGTGTGTGTGTGCTCTGTTTGTACTATGGTGAATGGGCAGTCATTCATTGGAGTTATTTAGCCTTGTTTTTTTCTTTTTTCTCCCAGATTCACCTCCAAAATCACTATAGCACCTAATCTACTTTATGCAATTGCTTGCATGGAATCAGATTTGCACATTGTCTTCTTTTTGTAATGTCTTTTTTTTTTCTCTCCAAGATGTTTCATTTATGAACCAAAAAAACAAAACAAATGATCTTGGATGTGCCAGGAGTAATGTTTGTATTTTACTGGGGAAGCTTTTTTTAAACTTGTCAATCATGCACATTTTTTATCAACTCTTTCCAACTCGTTCTGTACAGTTGTATATTGTATATGTACAGTAGCAACAGAGAGATACTACCTGGTGTAAATGCATGCCTATACATCATTTTTCATTGTTGAGAGAAAAAAGGCAGTACAGGCAGAGATGGTTTCTTAGCTGTCAGGACTTCTGACGGGAAGAAAAGATGCCTTATCGAACACTGTGGAGGTCACTGTGTGTGGTTTGTGTCACTGGTTTATTATCCTATGCTTTTTGTTCTGCAGTTCTCTGTACAGGAGCCATTATAGTCCGATCTGATTTCACTTCATGTCATCTTAGACTGTTTTTATCTCTGCATCTGAAGTGGAACAATTCTCATGCATCATATCTATCCTGGCCAGTGTGTGTGACTGTGCAATGTGTAATTGGAACATTAAGGTAAGGTGCATGCTCGCCCCTCCCGGTGCTTCGAAAATAATCAGAAGCGATCACTGATGCCTCTGCAGAGGCGTTGGTTCATTTATTCCTCAACAGCTGTCTTCATCACTGCTGTTATACATATTTATTGGGTTTCATTCAGCACAGTATGGTTTTGTTCCAACATTCTCCGTCCCAATAAAAAAAAAAAAAAGAGAAAATGTTCCTTAGTAGGAGACGGGTTCATTCTTTCAAAACAGTTTGTGTTTCATCTTGTTTTATTACAAAATGTCTGTACAATAAAACAAAAATACACAAAATAGCCATTTCATTCAAAGGACATGGTGACAGCCACAAATTTACTTCAATAATCTCTCAAAATAGACATTTTTAGAATAACCGCCCATAGAAGCGAATGCCTGTAATGTGTCATTTTCCTCTGCAAGATGACGTGACGACATGAGCAGACCAGAGGATGCAGAGCGTGAAAACAGCCTCTTTTGCCAGTGAATAACGACGCCGTTCGGCTTGGGAACTTTAGCCTCTGTCAGATTCTCTTTGGCTCCTGGGCCTGCCATGTTCAGTCATCCAGCTGGAGAAATGAGTCAAAAATCTCACTCTCGGGGGAATAGCAGAGGATCGTGCGACAATCCAAAGCTATGCGAGCTGCCCTGGAAAAAAAGCAAATCCTACATCTCTGTCGCCTTTCAGTGCTTTAGAAAATCAGCCATGGATAAGAGGCACTACGGTGCAGAAAGGAGGCTCTCAGTGGTATAACTCCTTCCTAATGATAACTGAGGTACGTAACTGAGATTGCAGTCACTCAGGGTCTTACAGTTTATCTTGGAAGGAGTATTAACATTTTATTTGATGCCACTTTTCCAGATAAAGAGATGCTTATGCTAAGGCTTTTCATTCATTACTGTTATCCGGCTGAAATTGCACTTGAATAACAGAACTGCAAACTGTTGCTGCAGGTGTAATCGAGATGGAGCAACTGGTTTAGTCTGACACAAGGATCAACTACAGTAGTTTTTGAAAATAAGTACTAGCTCGGTTTAAAGTCACTAAAATGAGTTTTAGGATATAAACGGGAACATTAATCTGTCAGTGTACACTGAAGCAAAAAATGTGGATGGCGCAACAATAATGACTGCCATCACATCGTCATAGTTTTAAGTGAAAGTGCCAGATCTTTGCCTCGCCGGGATATGTCTCATGCAAAACTGATTCCAATGATCAGACCATCTGCTCCTGCACTGAATCTCCCCTTTCCAAAAGTAAAGAATATGATAATTAAATTATCATCTCGTACTTTTCCAGACCCGACCGCTTGACTTGAACGTCACGATCAAAAACAGAAAAACATCCAGCGTTCCTTCTCCGTCTTGTAGTGAAAACTCCCAAACAGTGTGAACATAATGACGGTCTTAAATTATTTTACATATACATGTAAATAACTCTTCTGTATGTAAATCATTATCACGTACATAAAAAAAAAAATTCCCAAGTAAAAAACAACTACATGCCGTTGTGCGAACTAAATCAGGCTAAAAATACAACTCCTTCAATTTCTCAAAAATTATTTACAAATTTCCAAATTACGTTTTTTTTTTTTGTCTGTAAGCGTCTCGCTGACCATTTACAAACCCCAGATATGCGTACACAGACATGCTTGTGCACAAACCGCTCACACTGGAACATTCAGACAAACAAATGTCTCTTTGGCTGGTGTGAAGCTGCGGCACCTTGCACTGTGTGTTTATAATCATACGTTTCCAAAAAGAAGAAAAAACACTCACACAAAAAAAATAACACCGTCTAAGAGCATAGAAAATAGATTCTGATGCTAAATATTGTGATTTATGTCCTATGCCTTTGCGAATATATATATATATATATATTTATATACCAAAAACATACTTTATACTGGAGGGTCTACCACACATATGCCCTTGATTGTGTGTTTATATGTACTTTAAAAAAAGAAAAAAACATTCTGAAGAGTGATGTGAGACTTTGTAGAAAGGCATCAATAAATAGGGGTGTGTGTGTGTGTGTGTGTCTGCCATGTTAAACAGCTCAAGCTGTCTGTCAGTCACTCTTTGAGCTCTGTGTTGCGTCCAGGTTGACCACCTGGAGCTCCGTCAGGTTACTGCTGCTGCCGCTCGACTGCTGGCCAATCACCATCTGGAAGCACGAACACAGCCACGTCAGGCAATCAGTCAGCCAATCGCACGTCATCACATCACAGCAGCCGCCACAGATGCTGCACCGCCTGCTGCTAATCAGAGGGGGGTGATGCAGCGCATGCTGATGTCCTCTAATGTTGGGGAACATCTCATCCTACGCATCTTTACTATGACTTGCTTTAACAACAATCCACCTCTATGTAATTTAAATCCCTGTTCAATCCACAACAACACAATTTTCAGGTTTCTCGGCACTGCTACCGTGGTGCTTTATTAGGTCTACCGCATGTGTAGTTTGCAACGAATAAAATGCCAGCTGGTCAAACGCATTCATCCGAGAAGGCGGCAGGTAATAAGCCTGCAGCCCGTGAGTGCCGGTGCTCTGTTAGGATGCAGTAGTGCAGGCAGAGTGGCATGCTGGTTGCAAAGGGAATATAAGAGTTTCACTTGTAAAATGCAGATCTTGCCGTACTGGGTGTAGCTGCACTGCTGAGACGGGGATCTGCACCGTGCCTGGAGGTGCTGTGAGGAACACTTGAGGAACAGAACCTGGGAGGGAGAGAGAGAGAGGAGGGGGGGGGGGGGGGGGACACAGTTTTCTTCCTCTTCACCCCACATTAAGTTCTTTCTTCAAAGCGGAGGTGCGGCTCAGAGTC
>JBBDHI010000017.1:6882709-6900736 GCA_037177115.1 Craterocephalus stercusmuscarum
AAAACCATAAACAACACATACCATATCAAACATGGTGTTACGTGTTTTTATCACATCTTTACATTTAGATTTCGTGAACTGTGTAATCTCACACTCCTTACCAGGACGCTGTCATTTCTTATAACTCACATCAGTAAATTGGTCTCTGAACTCAGTTTGTGGCATGAGCGCATCCACAATGAAAAACATGAAAAAGCTTGAATTTGTTAGTGTGATCATCAAGTTACATCAGCAGAAATGAGTCTGATTTCTTTTATAAAACATTGCAACAAAAATAAGTTTTCCATTTTTCTGTTTGATCTTTTTCCGTCTTTATTTAATCTGTTAATTCTTTTTAAAGTCTGATTTTAATGTATATTTTCATGCTTCTGCATAAACGATTTTAATGAACCGTGCTGTAGAAACAAACTCGCCCCGCCTCCCACATGACTGAATCGGTTTTAAATCATCTCCATGGAGAAGATGGAGGGCTGGTTTCAGAGCGTGACTGGAGTGGCGGCCTCACACTGGGTCATATGCTCCATGCCAGTTGCTGTAGTGGGGCGGGCGGGCCCTTTCAAGCTGTCAACTGTGGAGCTTTTAGTGTGGGAGGGTGTGTTGTCCCACCTGGCACTGCTGCTATGTGCAGACAGGTGGCGGAGAGAGGGAGAAAGCGTGCAACAGAGCGAGGGAAGAGGGTGGAGAGACGAAGCTGCAGATGGAAAACAAAGATGGCGAAAGGGAGAAAAAATTAAAGGGAAAAGGGCAGAGGCGGTGCCTGGCTGTCCCTCACCTGCCACTTACAACCACGTAGAAGAGCCATTAAAGAGCACCAAGTGCACGTTTCACACACTAGCAACAACTAAAAACACAAAGCCGGAGAGCAGGGCAGCTTCTCGCCTCGCTGTGTAACACCAAACATAAACCTGACATATGAAGACTGCACCACACAGAGTCTACAAGTGGAACAGCCTTCTATGTCCCGCAGCTCAGACTTAAACACATACGGAGTAATAGTCAATTTATTTAACTGCTAATTTAAAGCATCTCTGAAACTACATTTCCCCAAACAAGAAGCCACAGAAATCAGCAAGATGGATCACAGTTTGGAGCGGCATCAGGGATCTCCGCATCAGCAGAAGGCGGCATTAACTCCGAGCTGATGAGCTGCAGAGTGGAGTCTGTGGAGTCGCCCCGTAATGAAGGGTCACGTCTAGTTCAGGACCACTCTGATACAAAAGGATTCAGCTCCATTATAATTTCAGCAGAAGCCACCGATCCTTCATTGAATATTCATGACTAATTACGGGTTTTGTTCATGAGCCCTCTTCTGCCAGGTCTATTGTGTTCCTCTCACCTAATTATTCCTGTCCCCAAGTGACAATCAAAGACAGGGCAGCCGCAAACAGACGTGGCTCCCCTGGATACCTCCTTTGTGCAACCCGAGGGTGCTGAGTGTTGGTGACCGGCTATGAAGAGCTGCTGTGGGATGTAAGCGGCTCAGAGAGATAGAGGCGACCACCCCGAGACGACGGCCGAGGTCACGATGGCCGCGCCGCCATTCAAATTCTAATTTACTAATAAGCTCAACAACGCGGTGGCATGAACAAAACATGAAGTGACTGGAGGATGAGGAGAACCGTGAAAAAGTAAGAACTGCATCATGGTGAGGACATGTTCGCCTCTCCGACGTACCGGGCATGAAGGTGAAGCCGCTGGGCAGCTGCATGACTCCCGCGGAGCCGGCGGCGGTCTTCAGGACGGTCCCGTTGGCGCTGATGCTGCTGTTGGCCGAGACGGGGGCCAGGTAGTTGGTGATGGGAAACGAGGGTCCGCTGCTCACCTGCATGGTGGTGGACGTGGTGGGTACCGTGGACTGGGCGCTGCTGGTCGTGCCGGGTAGGCTGGCTACCGTGAACGTCGGCTTCAGCGTGTCCTGTGGGGGAAACGGAACCAAAGCTGGTCAACGTAATGTAATGGAAAATGATGTACACCTTCTACACCACAGATCTGCAATGTGCGGGTCCGGAGCCACAAGCGGCTCTTTGCACTTTCCACAATGGCTCTTAATAACAGGCTAAACATGATAAAGAACCAACTAACTTTAGATTTATCTTTCTTGTCAGTTTGGAAACTGGACTATTCTATTTATCTAATCTAATATCTACATCCCAAAATCTTTATGCAAGATTGTGTTTTTCTTTATTTCAATAACTAAAAATAGATAAAATTGTTTCCAATCGTAGCTTTTTATCAAAATAATAAGTTGTCTTTTTACATTTGTGGCTCTAAAAGGAGTTTTTTAGCATGGCTGAGGGCAAAATTGTCTCTTTGGATTGTAAAGGTTGCAGACCCCTGTTCTACATGAAACATGTTTTCAGCCAGAGGCTGCTGCAGTTCACCTGAAATACACAATGATGTCCTTTTTCCTCATGATTTCCATCCAGAATTACCCAAAACCATCAGAATTTAACTAAAAGTGAGTGTAATCCCTGTTTGCAAATAAAAACCATAATTACCTAGAAATCCCAGTACTACCATTTAATGCACCAGTATCAGAGTCAGTTTCACAGCAACATTAATGAGCAACTGAACGTAGAATATGTGGGAGGGAAGCTTTTTATTCTCGCTGTATTTCAGGGATCAATGGATGTCTGGCAGAAAGCAGAGCAGGTTAATAGTCCTACAGCAAATGACATAAACAAGGTAGAAAAACAGGCTGGGACCTCACTAATTACATCCACATGTGAAATACTAACAGCCCACAAAGCATTTCTCCAAATTATCCCATTTCCAGGTCTGAGGACAGCGGTGCCTGCTTACATCGAGTCAGCACAGTAAGAGTCGCAGCCAACTGGAAACCCTGAAATCTTTTTAAAATGTCACTCTGTCGTGTTTAAGAGAGCAAAACTCGTCACTGGATTGGTGTGGCAGCATGGCTGGATCCTCTGAATACAGCTAACTGAATTCTCAGCACGTTCAGTTAAAATCTGGCTGCTGCTCAGTCCGACTGCACCACAACATCACGTTTGCGCTTTGGTTATTTTGTAGAGTTACTATGACAACTAACTGAAAATATACTGCGAAATCTCGGCAAAAGGGCAAAGGAACAAGACAACAAGACAAATGAGCCGATCAAAGGAGGTGAGATGTAGCATCACACCGCGGACTAATGTAAGCATCCTCTGAACAGCTGAGGAGGATGTGCTGGTGAATGAGCTGCATGATAAGAGCAGAGTAGGTGTCGGGTTGACACTATAAACGCACAACTAAACCCACAATGTGTCGACGCACTTACACCAACACTTATCACATGATACTAATGATCTGTAATAAGCAGGGTGAGGACAAGCCCACCTATGGGAAGATATTTAAGAGTGTGTGTTTCTGTGCTATTGAGGGTTAAATAAAATTTTATTTCCTGTATTTTCCACTTTTAAGTGATCTAAAGCAAATCCAGATTTGGTCCAATAAAATATTCTCTTTGAAGAAAACACTGGACACAATGAAAGAACGTTATCCCGGTATGAAACACAGTGGTAGTAGCATCATTGTTTGGGCCAGTTTTTTTGCATCTGGGCCATTAACTGAACCAGAAACTCTAAAATATACTCAGAATCCAACTCTGCACTAAGCCTTTTATTAGAGTACCTCATAAAAAAGCCAGTGAATGTTCATCAGCTAATTCTAAAGGAACATTATAACATATCTGTTCATTGTCTGAATCTAAAGAAAAGATGGGTCTTTATCAGACAAAGTTGCTCTGATAGAGAACGGTTAAAGAAGAATAAAGTCTGTTTGGGGCTGGCCGAGCCAAAGACCTGACCTTCACCGGAGAGAAATGTGGAGAATCTGAAGTGAGTATTTCATTAAAAGATGATCTACTCAGAGGAATGAGCTGTAATACCTCCAAGCTGCTGTGAAGAACTCAGCAGTCACTGGAAACATTCGGCTGCACCTCACGCTGCAAAAGCACCGTTCCAACAAGGTCTAACAAGGTGCCAGGACACACTGACACACTATATGGATGTAATGGCCTTTAAAACTAAGTCGCTGGTGCAACATTTGTTAGTTAGCCATTTTGACCAAAGTGAAATATCCATGGAAAGCCTGGAATTTGACCTAGTTGACCTAGTTTCCCATTGTTGTTTACACTTTCTAAGTCATTTGAGGGCAACTTCCAGGTGATAAGCTTTGAAATATTTGATGTTTTAAAGCTGTTTGTTTTTAGCTCCACAGTTGCACCATCTTATTTAACAAGAGGCTCAGAGGACAGCAGCACGAGGATGCAGCTTCAGACCTAAGTTAGTTATCTGAAATGCAAAAGACTACAGCAGTATAAGAGGAGGTAAGAGGAAAATACAGGCTCGCTGTGTTTTACCTTCAACATGTTCATTAATAGTGAGGACATGAAGGAAATTCTTTTACACACACACACAAAAATAAATAGCAGAGGGATCATGTCGGAGCATGTGGGTGTAACTTGACTTGGCAAACCACTATTGGGGTTTATATGTGACTGATTATTATATGGGTGAGAGGTAGAGGATCCAACATGGACATGACTGATAAGGCCTTCCAACCACAGACTAGCATGCAAACATGGAAATGGAGCTACTCTAAGTGTTGCCTCAGCAGCTAAAGCCACACAATCTAATCTTAATAATCATGGAATAAAGGTTTCATTTAAAAAGAGTTATTAATAAATCATCAAGTGCACCAAAGCGTCATCGGGGTGCTCGGATGCATAAGCGGGTGCTGCTGCCCTCTACAAATGGCTCCAGGTGATAATAAGTACAGGGAGTGCTGGTCTGCAGCTGAGTCCCGGGTTCTGCTGTGGGACTGCCAGTCCAAGGTCCTTTACCTCTTTAGTTAAACAGCAGCTCGGACGTCAGAGGGGAAGGGCAGCGCAGAGCACTCGCACTCCTGTCCTTTCAACTGTACAGGAAAGTGAATAAGTTTACACAATGATCTATTAGCTCCTTACAGCTGACCCGTCGGCCAGCAAAGACAAAAACACAACACAGCTGGGAGCACATCTTCAGCTTCCCCCGCAGAATTCCCAAGTAACGTTCAGTAAAACTAAGCAGGCCAAATGGTGGAGCTACAGGTATCCTGGTAGAAAAATATTTAAAGATAACAAAAGATAGAGCAGAAGAAAAAAAGGAGTGGGGCGCTGATGCAGGAGAAGCTGACAGTGGAAGCTAACTTACAGAGTTTGAGTCTGTGTGTAACAGAGTCTGACCTGTGTGAGGTTCGCCACAAGGGACGGGATATGGGTGAGAGTACAAACAGCTGAGGGCACAGACAGCTGGCTGGAAACCCGAGCGGCTCACAGGGGGGGATTTAACCCTTCACAGGTCAGCCGAGGCAGCGGGGGGGGCCGCATGTAAAGACACTCGCAGTTCTCGCTGCTGAGGCTGAGCAGCACGATTGTGTTCCTGAAACAGACCGAGACGCTCACTCTGGTGCCATTATTATAAAAAAAAAAAAACTCTGATGGGACAAGGTCACTGTGTTCCAGGTTCTCCTCACGACTGCTCGGTGGAGAAACGAACACCTGCTTAGTGCCGATGCTGAGGAACGGCCGGCTCGATCACGCCGCTCTCAGCCCGTGTGCTAAATAACGGCAGCTATCTGTGTGACCTACATAGGCAGCTTCAGCTGACCTACTGCTTTGTTTGACCATCATCATGCATCTCCTGTTCAACTGGCCAGTCTATAAACAGTGCTGGCTTTCATTTCAGAGTCATGGCAGTAAACATAGGCCACCGCACTGAAACGCGTCCTGCCAGACCTGAAGACAGAGCAGAGGATCATCCTTGTAAATTAGACAAACTTCAGACTCGCGTGTTCCTCCTCCTGCTGGTCTTAGTGCACGTTTACACTGAAGCATCATGCATGCATCGACGTCCAACCATCTACCGTCCATCTGGAATCTGCATGGTGTTTAACAGTGTAATGCAACATATTAGCTTTGATACCATGCATTTCTACTGTTCTGATGTTGAGGATGCGCTCCTTCGTTAGTAGTAAAAGTACTTTAGAGCCATTGGCTGCATGCCAAAAGGTTTAAGGATGGAGTCCAAGAGTACACACACACACCCAATCATTAGAATCTCATGTTAGTATAAATAGTATTCTGTGGTAAGTGGACTGACATAATAACCTATTTTAAAAAGGCAACAGGCAGATTTCCATTTTATTACATTCATTTCAGAGACAGAAATTTGGGATTTTATTTCACATTTAGAATAGGAGGGAAAAGAGGGGTAAATGTGTGTGTGTGCATTCTTGTGTAACTGTGGCGTTTATAATGCAATGTGTAAAGGCTTCTTTGTTTTTAAACCTGTTTTTATTATGTGAAGCACTTTGTGTTGCCAATGGCATGAAAAGCGCTTTATAAATGAATAAAGTTTGAAAGCTTACAGTAAGGGCCAACACAAAGTTATGTACAGGTTTCCCCGCCCCGGCCAAAAGAGGCCTTGCTTGTTTCGGCAAGACAATGCAAAACCTCATTAAGCGTTATATTACACCATCAGTGGAAGAGTCCGCGTGCTAACTGGCTGCAGTCCCAAACTGGTTTCCTCATTTCCCAGACATTTATAGACCAGGAGAAAAAAGGTTGCAGGACAGCTGTAAACATGAGCCCTGTGCATATTCCCCCATTTTCCCAACTTTAATACGTTTTTAAATCAGGAGGACACAAACATCTACTAAAAACAATCGTTTGACCCCAAATAACCTTTATTTTATATATTATATACACACATTACGCCTCAACTACCTGTAACCCAACCACAGCCGGATGTCTGGAAGCCCTCCGCTTTGTTTCATGAGATACCAGGACACAGAAAATGATGCCAGTACTTAAAAAAGGAGCTAAACCCGTTAAGTCAGGCTATTTTAGTTAGCAAAAGCGGCTAGTTTTTAGAGTGACGCTCTCTAGGCCAATGGGGTTAACTTATGGAACATCCGGATACCAATCAGCCAGTCAGAGCGTTCCTCTAGGAATTCAGAAGTTACCAAAGTTAACCCCATTGGCAGAGAAAGAGCGTCACGCCAAAGCTAAAATGTAGCCGCTCTTGCTAACTAAAATAGCTTAACTTTCTATCAAGTATAGCTCCTTTAATAGCTGTGAGAGGAGGGCCAAATCAACTGGAACAAGCCATGAATCTTCAGCACAGCGCCCTCCTAGCCAAGCCATGGAATCCATTATAAAAGAGACGTTATTCTTCCTCTAAAAGCAGAAATCTGCAGTTTTATAAATTCACTAAAACGCTTCATATAAACTAACCACATGAGACAAGAGAGTTTTCTGTGAACTTCAAACTTTCTGCATGTAGTTAAAAACCAGAAACCTCCACTGCCCTCCTCACAGACAACAGACAAGGACCTTGGCTTAAAGACGAGGGAGATGAGAGGGTAATTAAAAAGAGAAGGACACAAATGGTTCTCTATTCACAAGGGATTTATCATCCCAAATTAAAGGTGACAACTGGCAGGTCAGTCCAGTGTTGGTTAGAGAGCCCATTGTGCAGCTAACTGGTGGCTGGCCCTCGTCTAATCTCCCATTTGCTGGCTCCCATCTCCCAGTCTGTCACCCTGCCAGCAACATGGAATTTGCAGCTCCATTTGGGACTGCTAAAAAAGGCAAGGCAGCCCAAGTGGAGGAGGTGCAGCCAATGGCGGCTGACCTGTCCAGTTGCTTGCTGTAAAATAAGGGGGGAGGTGGGTGACATAACGCTGCTTTGCTCTCCGACTCTGCCGGCACGCTTTTTACACATTTAGAAATGCACAATATATCGGATAATGAAGGTGTCAAAGTGTGTGATTAGGCGTCTCCGGTGTGAAAGTGAAGGGAAAACACAGGCCAGCGGGAAAACACGGGACAGTCTGGAAGTTTCCTGGTTGATTTTACTTGGCAGAAGCAATGTGATCTGCACTAATGAGCGGAGCGACTTATAAACTCCAGCGATGACACTGACAGCCAGAGCAGGAGGGGAGGATAGCGGGAGAGGGATGAAGTAAGGGAGGAAATGACAGAAACTGAGGAAAGAAGGGCGAGGGGGAGGAGATGGGACGAGGGGAAAACCAGAAGAGTTGATACTAAGAATTCAGGGCCAAGACCGATGCTTCAAGCAAGCATGAGTTATGGGATTTGTAATTCCCGTCCAAAAATAACCCAAAAAGCATAAAAACATCTGTCCTGTAGGCACTTCTGCGATCAGAGATCAGCCAGAAACAACCATAAAGTGGAGTGGATGCAAAGAAACGCACCCTTCTCTGATGCTCATACATCCTATACTCTCTCCATCTTATCTCCTCCATCTCAATTTTTGACTTTTACATGTCCCAGAATCCTTTTCAGCGGCACTTTGGAGAACAGACTTGAACCGCTGCCTTCGGTTGTTGGTTTAGTGTGTGCTGGCAGAGCAGTAACGGAAGAACAATGAGCATTTTCCGCACAATGTGAGTCACTCATGCTTTAATCTTAACATTCTATCATCTTCAGACTCCACCAAACAAATAAAAACGCGATACACGGACTCAGCGCTACCGCTCTGTGATGTTAGGACTGAGAAGCGTCAGCTGCCATGTTTCACCGAACCACAACCAAGAGGTCAGACATAGTCAGACATAAAGGCTTGTATGGCAGCAGGATGGAGGTACTGGTGGGCATTTGGTGGAAAGAAGTTCTATCATCCAGCATTTTCCTGCACGTTTATGAAACCAGTTTCCCTTCAGCTCCATTAAAATGTCATGTATGCAGTATTAAAGAGGTACGGGTGGAAAATATACCTCTTGGGGTTCTGCCAGGGAACGGGGTGAACATCTAGCCTGGCTGGGCCAAAGGGTGACATAATTCACCCAGCACAACCTCTAAAGCTCATTAACCGGACACACCGACTCAGGTTGTCTGTTTCTGCTCGTTTCCAGCCTTAAACATAAGCAGAGATTTTATGCTACAACACCAAATCATGTCTACTTCACTTATCGCTAAGGCTGCTATCTTAACTCTTTCTCCATAAAAAAATCTGCCTCTCCGCTTCCCCCTGCAGTCACTCCAACCCCCTGAATTGTTTAGACTAGCTCAGACTGTACGCGTGACATACTGCACTCATTATGGATCATGTCCAGACGCTGCAGCGGCCGCCGCGGACCTACGGCGCAGAAATGATCCCTCAGAACCACATCCACCTGCCACGTCCCAAACGTAACGGCGTGGCGATGGCGGCAGCATCGGCGGCAGCCGCCGGAATAAACAAACATCACGTGAAACGGGGCCGAGGAGCTGCTCCAATGTTTCCATTCCGCCCGCTCATATCTGCATCCATACCTCCCCTCCATATCATTAAATGAGAGGTTGGGGGTGGGGCAGGGGGAGGGGGTGGTGGGGGGGTGAAATCACAGGACTCCAAAGACAGCTGCAGCTTATAAGGAATGTGAGGGGCCTCAGCCAAGACTGCAGGCAGGGAAACCATACCATATATGGCCACAGAGGCAGAATCTAATTTTTATCAATGAGAGGAGCGGGCATGAGAGGGGTCCCGCATGCAGAGGTTCATCTCCCACCCTGGACGGGGTTGTGCTGCTAGTTAGTTAGCGGCTGTGAAAACAGCGAGCGGGCAAGTGTCCGTCTTCAAAGGAGTGCGTTTAAGCCGTGCAAACAGCGGAGGGAATCTCAGCTTCAGCACGCGAAGGTGTGTCTGCCGATGCCTGCGTTGCTTTGTTTCACTTTTAGATACGTTCGGGAAACTCGGCACAAATAACACCTGATTCATAATTATGAAAGATCCCAGGTTTGAGTGTAAAATTCTGATATTTGAGGATGTTGCAGCCTCTGTTTTAGGAATCCTACGGTGTTATCCGTCAACATCAGGCTGCTACATCCCAAAATCCAACATAAACAGCTGAAGTCCTGCGTATAACAGACTGCATGTTTCCCATCCTAACAAAGGCCAGGCCTGCAGTGATTTATCTTTAGGAGTGCTGTCAGGTTTCCCCGGGAAAGAGGTCAGAAAGGTAAAATCTGGCCGGCTCCCCTCATGAGAGCGGGATCATTCTCCACATCTTATCTGCTCTGAGGATCGACAGACTTTTTGGTTTCATTAAAAACTGTTTGAAAACCCAACAAGCAGCTCAGAGCGGGAACCCTGCATGAAACAAGCAAAAGCATCAAACGCTGTTTACAAAAGCATTTTTTCCTCTTTTTTTTTTTTCCACGCCTGCTTGCGGGTTTGATCCATCGGCTCTTGTTGCACGTTGGCCTTTTCTGGAGAGATTTCCCGTTATATTCATCAGTGACCTATCAGTACCTCCCCCCCCCTCCCTTTCCAGACTCACTCTGCAATTCATGTCTGCATTAGAGAGCAGAAAGGGTGAGTCACGCAGACAAGAGCCTCACTGCCGTTGTTGCTGATCACAAAGGAGGTGCAGTGAATTAACAGCAATCAATCCCAGCGCTCGCAGCGGCGCCATCTTCCAGCAGGAACACCTTTTATACATCTTCTCACCTTGGTGTCGCCCAAGCTCTCCGACTCAGACACCTGGTAGGTGAGGTCCGTCTCCTCAAAGCCCGTGGCACTCATGCGCTGGTCCATGGAGGGGTCGGAGCGGGGCGGCGAGTCGGGCGAGTTCAGGCATGTTTGGATCAGGGCTTTGCCCGTTTCACTGGTGATCATGGGCTGGAGTTTTCTAGTGGCGAAAGTGTAGACGTGGCCCGTTTCGCTGGCCACTAGCAGCAGGACCTGCGTTCCAGTCAGGGTGGAGAGCTCGTAGGCCTGCCGAGAGACGGATAAGAAGCAGAAATTAGGAATATGTGCTTAACTAGATTCAGGCTCGGGAGAGTCCCAACATCAACCTGTGGGAAAAACAGCCGACAAACACGACAGGCTGTGAATGCTTTTGAAGCGATTTGTGACGTTTTCCACAAATGAGACCAAAATAACAGGAGATAAGGCTCCCAGAATAGCAGGTGTGACATAGCAAAGGGACCGCGGAGGGCTTGCAACGAGCGGCGGGGTGGAATATTAGTTCCTCAGATGACGGAGGATGTGCGGAATCATTTAACAGTGCTGACTTTACAACACGAGACCTCCATCGGACTCTGCAGCCTCGTCATTCATTACACAGCATGCAGATGCTCACACTCAACCTCCCCAGCGTGAAGAAAAGGCACTGAAATCCAACTCTATCCAGAACACACACACACACAAACACACACACACGACTAAACACATCCCGATGCTGCACTCAGACTGAACCCCTGAGAAAGCCTTTTGATCTAAATGAGTCATCAGTTATGTGGAGGATGTTTCTGATCCTGTGAAGGCAGAGTGCCATTATCATCACCTTGGCACATGCAATATGGCCGGAGCCTGCTGACAGATGTGCCATTGTGAGCTGGAGCGCGGCGCTCTGTCAGCCGCAGCCAGCAGGAGATGAATCACATTCAAATTAAAGGATTTTACTGAGGAGTAATAAAGCCATAAATTTGTCCAAGTCTTCTCCACTAACATTTTGTCCAATTCTCACTATCTGGAGCGAAGTTAGGAACACTATTAAGATCCCCATTTATTACTATGACTCACTGCCACTGAGCCACCCTTTTACTGAAGCTGTAAAAACTTAAACATGTTGAGTTTTTTTAGAGATTAAAAAGGAGTTAAGCTGATTATACAGTTTTTCCTTTGAGTGCTAATGCAGCCTTACAGAAACATTAAACAACAACCTCCACTAATTCTCCATCACTGACATCTTTTTTTTTTCCCTTTTTGCTGCTGCACACCCGATGGATCTCCAACAACACAGCCTCAGGTCTGGCTCACATCCAAAACAGAGACGGACTAATTTGTCCAAATGAAAGCACTGCATAGCAGCAGAAACGTGGCTGACACAAAGCTCTAACAAGTTTCCATGCCCCGCCAATTTCCACAAAAATATTAACTGCTGCAGGTGTGCCGCTGGTCTAAATGCAGCAGGTGCTCGCCACAGCGCCTGATCAAAACGGGGTAAAGAAAAGATTTAAAAAAGAAAAAGACAAAAATTAAAATCACAACTTATGGCCCTCATTTTCTAAAGTTGTACTTAAACACGCTTCATACAGTCTTATGTTTGGTTTACGACTGTGGATCTTCCCGCTGCACACAGCGATGAAAGTTAAAATTCACAACGTCGTAGGTGTTGCGCCAAGCGCTTCGGCATCATTTCTGTTCGCTGTGCATGTCCCAATTTTCGTAACCTGGAGTGTGCTGCAAGAGTGTTACACTGAAGAAGAAGAAAAAAACAGGAAGATCTAAAGAGAAGAAGCGTGAGAGTGTGCATTTCTGCAGAAGTCTGTCCAATCCACCACAACCCCAGCAACTCCTGCAAACTTTACAAACAACTCAGAACTGTAGCCGCTGTATTCCTGCAGTGCCATGGTGTCTTTTTTTCATTAAAACTTGGTGTTTACAAGAAAACCTCAGCGAGTTCATGCCTAAAGCCCGGCTGAAACTGGTAGCAACACTGTTGATGTCAGAATTCACATCACAACTGAGCCGACCAATCAAAGCAGACATGCTTATCTAAAAGGAGCCATTAAAAAAAAAAAAAGCCGGAATCTCACAGCAGAAATATATAATATGAAAACAAATAGCACAGGTTTAAGGTAAAACAAAAGATGAGCTTTTTTTAGCACAGAAATAAACTTGTAAACAAGTTGATTAGCATAATGTGGGCTCTATAATGCATTTCCTGCAACTACCCAACTCCAAACCTTCTGTTCTACTTTCAAAGTTCTGGCTTTAGAAATCTATTTAAAAGCTTTTCAATCACTGATTAGCTGGTTCACAGAAATTTGCTGCAACCTATCAATTCAAAAAAATAATAGAAATTCTTTGTGTAGGTTTTCCCAAAAGAAACAAACAAACAAAAAAAACAAGGCTTTATATTATTGCTGGACAAGATGAGTGGGCACCTCCAAAATCGAAAAGAATAAAAAAGCGGGGCATCATTAATTGCAGTGATTCATCTTAACAAATACTGAACAATAAAAAAAGAATATTAGTGGAAAGTTTATTAACCCTAATAAACCATTTTCTAATTGCTTCTCTTCTAATATGTGCCACACTGGCTTAAGCTTACTTTCCAATAAGGTTAATTTCAAATGGTTCAAAACAAAAACTTATTTTCTGCAAACTGACCCCATTTTAATATTTTGGGTCAACAAATGAACGACCGAACGACAGAAGGAATGATGGTTTAAAGAATACACAGCAGAAAAAAAAAAAACAGGTGTAAACAATAACAATATATAATGGCCACATTCCAGCTAATTGAGCCGGTTTTAGAGCCACAGTATCACGCAAGCTGTTGGCTATTCTGCAGCTTCCTGCTGCACCAAAATGGAAAGGAGCCATAATTGGTATTATTAGTTACACCTGTTCTTATACTGCAGCACAAAGTCAAAGTGTTTGCTCTGAATTCGGCCGACTGAGGGATGTTTGAGCAAGAGCAAAAGGGAAAAGGCCTTTCTGTACATGCAAAGACACACAAACATCTGGTTTCAATACCTACAAACTCTGTTTACACAGTACATACAGTAGATAAACTGGATGCTTTACCCTGAACCAAACCACAAACAAGCTCTAGCCCTGACCCTGGCACCGTTTGGTCCACTTTAAACGAACAATGGTCCACCTCATTTGGATTAGCATGAACACGCATTCGGACCAAAGAAACAATCCCCGGCCCGCTGGAAGACCTTCCAGCCAACCCAAGAGAGGAAGTCATGCATGACACAATGTACCACAGCATCTCATTGCCTCGCCTGCTGTTCACACTGGACAGATTCTTGTGAAAACCGCATTATACTTAAACACCAAAGAAAAAACAACATCACAAACCCCAAACTGAATAAATGTATTCTTGCTGGTCATTTTGGGAAAAACCTCCTCCTAGTGAGTCGTTGTGACAACGTGAGATGACCGAGGCGGTTCGGTCCACTTGAGTAAAGTGTAGCTTGAAAAGTTGTGAATGCAGTCTTAAACCAGCGAGGAAGAAACCTGGTCCTGCTGGGTAAAATGATCCAAATATTGACACTATTGAAACAAAGGATGTAATGCTTCACTCAGGCCACGATTTGATTCGATTCTCGATTTTAAGTTCTCGATTTCTATTTTTAAGGATTTTTTTTCTAACAATATTAATTTCAGTTATTTTATGGCCAAATGAATTGTCTTTTTCTTATATTTGCCTTTTTCTCCCTTGTTTAAAACTGACCTATAGGCTGTTGTACTAACAAAACTTAACAATGAACAAATAATTATTATAGATATGTTCTTTTCATGAACAAAAGAAGTTTTTTGTTTTGAACATCAGTTGCTTTGGTGCATTGCATGTGATTCGATTTTCATACACCTATTGCCATTTAAACCAGTTTGAGTGGATTTTAAATCAGTTTTCGAAGTATCGTTACATCCCTAATTAATAACAAGGCTAGTATCGGTACTGATCCATACCAGCAGTGATGACATGCATACTTTACTTGTAGAGGACTTTGGAGGCAAAAAGCCTAATTTCTGTCGTTCAGTTTAATTGAAAAATATTTTAGCTGACAAAACTCTCACTGTAATTATGATGAATCATGGTGAAATTTCAAGCAAAAAAAAAAAAATCTGTATCAACATCACCAATACTTGCCCTGGAATTACTTGGTATCAGTTCGATACCTAAATTTGCCTGCAGTCCTGGAAGTTTTAGATGCTTCGCTGCTCCAATAAACCCGATTCAGACCAAATGGCTCCAACAGCCGAGCGCCGCACAGTGACTCATTCATTTTAGTCAGGTGTGTTGGAGCCGGGAAACATCTAAACCTTGTGGGACGGCGCCAAGTTTCCCCACTGTTGTCTTACCTCAACAGTGACACTGTACCAGAGAGGATATTCAAAGAAAGTCCCCATGCACCCTGTCGGTGTGGGTGTTTTTTCCATTATGTAGCAAAATTACACTAATGGTGCAAGTCATGTGATCTAAAGTGCAGAAGTGAACGAACAGGCCTCCGCTTCCCTCGCAGCATCCGTCAGCATGAAGCTGGCTTCATCCTTGTTTGAGACCCATCTACTAGGAAATCTTCCCACTCCACCCACTTGTCAATTTTCTGTGATGGCTGGCATAGTGTGGGCAACATTTTCAAAAAACTACATCCCCACATTGTGTCAAATACTGTTCATGTTGCCAAGAGCCTGCATAAAGACACCGCAGTTTCCACGACAACAGTCTGGAATACAAAAAGAAGAAAGAGAAACACAGCCGAGTAAACCGCGCAGGCGTTTTCAAGACACCAGTGATTCTTCTACAATAAATCTTATGTTTGTCTGAAGTCATAATGAAAAAGCGACGCGGTCCACTGCACTACAATAACTGCCTTGCTTTTGGGTAACAGGTGACCTCATTTCCTAACATCAGCTGCCAAATAAAACAGTAATGCTTTAATAAAAGGCAGCATATGTGTAGGTTTACATTTCAGCATCTAACAGACAGCATTAAACTCTATAACCACTCTCATGGAGCAAATATCACCATGTTTAATGCCACCTGCTTATGAGCCAGACTCAGCTGACAAAACTGGAACCAGAGCAAGTCATCAGTGGACACTTGTGACAGAATGTACAGCGCCATAACGCATGCACAGACAGTGCCCCAGCTTCTGTTTGACAGCTCTTTGGGAGCCTTTCCCCAGGGTTTAGTCAGCTGTTGGCACACAGGCCACTGCTGCTCGCTGCCACATGGCCGTCTCCTGTCCAGCAGGCGGGGAAGAGGGAACAGCCTGTGCACTGACGGCTGCTGCTGGGAGGAACTTCTTGCAGTGGTTGTAGACCTGTCAATAAGCGGATGGAGGTGCGTGCGCATGAATGAGCGCGTCAGTTTATTTGGGAATCAGTGTGTGTGTGTTTGTGTGTGTGATACTTGTGGGTGAGTGTGGTCATAAATAGAAGTGTCATTTTCCTCAATTCTATTTACAGCCCATTGCCTGTCATGAATGTTATGACTTTCTCACATCTACTGAGTCACTTGTGCCACAACATGTTCTCCTGCTACATGTATGTGTATATTCTCGGTTTGGCATCAGCACAATGCTTTTCCTCCCAGTGGCGTTTTGATCTTCATGTTAACTGCGCTGAGCGCATGAGTACAAGGTGTCCAAATTATATCTGCAAATCTCCAGAGGAAACTCAAATCAAACAATGCTGCTGCTGAATGGGCTGACTCACCTTTTTCATAATGCCCGTCTTCCTCTTGCTGAAAGTTGTGTACCGTCTCAACTTGTTGTCAATAAACTCCATCTTTATCTTCACGCGCCCACGTGTCTTTTTCCCCGGCTTCGCCCCGGCGACTCCTCCGGGCACCATGCCGTAACCCCCCGGAGGTACTCCCACCTCCTGCCCGGTCACAGACGCTTCCATCTCCCCCCTCTCGCGCTTCACCCCTCTCCTGCTGTCCCCGAGTGAACCCACCGGGTCATCGTCATCTCCGGAGTCAGAGTCATTATCCGAGCCGCTGCACAGAGGTGCGCCCTCCCGCTCCGAGTCGAACCGGGCTCCATGGGGCAGCACGACTCCCGCGTTTAACCCCATCATGCTTCCTTGAACTGCGGTCTGTAAGGGGTTCAACCCGGCGCCGTTGCCCGGTCTGGCGCCTCTCGGAGCCCCTGGACCATTTGCCCCCAGCATCCCGATAGCGTCCCTCTCGCCCTGCCGCCCCGCAGCACCGGTGCTCTCGCTGACCCCCGGTAAAGCTTGCCCTGCTAGGACTAAAACGGGACGGATCCCGCTGCCGACAACCCCCGAACCGTGTCCCGCGGTGCCCCTGCTTGATGCTGACCCGTTTCCAGATGATGTCGAACCAGCCTGGCTGGGTAACATTATATTTACTGGACCGAGTCTCTAAACACCAGCCAGAAAAGCTGGAGCGAGTCGCGCCGCAAGTGCTATGAAGCGCACGCGCCTGGGCCACACAAAGTAAACAAAGCGGGACACTTGACGGTTTTGGAGACTCCAGGATATTACCGATACAAACTTTCGAAAGTGATGCTGCCCCCCGGACCCGTCAACCCCGGCTCAGTTTGGTTCACCCTCCTCCTCTATTTCCAAAACTCGGAGCACTTTCTCAAAAAGGAAAGCGCGAAGAGCGCCCTCAATCTGGCTACGCCACGTGAGTTAGTCCGCATTGTGAACTCCAAATAACGCCAATTTCGGTATCCTAGTACACATGAACTCATCATAGGTCCATTTTTGTCAACAAATTTCTCTCTTTATGGATCAGAAACGGACAGAAACGCGGTATTTTACAACAGTTTATGCGACAGCGGAGTGATATCCCGAACGGGGAACTACTTTCCTCCTTATAAAGAGATACAACGTTTCCTTATTTGGTGTTGTATCTCCTTATATGGTGAGTCACAGCGTCGCTTATCGATTGGCTGAGGACGATCTGAATAGTGCTGTCATTGGTCGATGAGGAACACTCATTAGAATAAATACCAAAATGGTTGCGCTAATGTCAACGTCACTGTGGACACGCAAGGGACCAAAATACTTATTTTAAAACAAAAATAAATATATCTCCTTTAAAAATAAAACTTTTTCTTCCTTAAGTCACACTACAAACCACTTCCTTTAAGTTTTAATGACAAATAATTTTGCTGGTGTATACTTTTAAGGATGGAGTCTGAAGATTTCATTGACTACTGAATGTATGCAGACAACATGTATGAGGCTCTGATTTCTATTAAATGTGTGCAAAAGGAGAATTAATGTCTGTACTCAATTTGATATTTTGTTTTATAGTCCTGGAAGTGAAGGCAGCTTGCATATAGGGACATTTTAACTAAACAACCATATCTACTACTACTACTACTACTACTACTACCGTCATTTAGCAGACGCTTTTATCCAAAGCAACTTACATTTGAGAGAACAACACAAGCATAAAATCAAAGAGTAGGGCACAGCATGAACAGGTGGACTGCTGCGCATCAATGCAGTTATGTCAAGTGCTAAGAAC
>JBBDHI010000017.1:6929078-6943455 GCA_037177115.1 Craterocephalus stercusmuscarum
GGTGATCGGTAGTGATCGGCACTCAAGGGTGATCGGTATCGGTATCGGTGGCTAAAAGTATGATCGGAGCATCCCTATCATAAAGTACATAATGTTTCTAAATAAAAGTTACTATCATTGAGAAAGAAAATTATGAAGCAGTCAGTCATTTACTAACAAGAATTTTTGGTATAGCTTTGATACAGATTAATCCATTACTCCCAGGCCAACTTCTTGTAAACACAAACACAGAGTCAACAGGCTTAACTTCCACAGTGATTCTTCATCACATCTCGTCATCTCATTAAAGCAAGACACAAACACTTTTCTCCTCTTACTGTGTAAAATTAATCAACATGCTTTGAATCATTTATCTTTTGAGCCAAAATCTCACATTTTCACCTTCCAAACAGATACATTTTCAGCTTTATTTTGGTTTGTTTTTATTTAACAGCGAGAACACATTCTCACACTTTTGGTTGGACATATTTCAGTATCAACTTATTATTCAATGTAATGTGTAATGTGAATCTGTATTTACTAAGTTTAGTAAAAAATCATTCTGACTACATCTAAACTGTGTTGTCATACGGAACCTACCCAATTTAAGCACAGATTTTTTTCCATCGGAGTAAAACTGAGGTAAAAAGGCAGCAGGAGGGTTGGAAACACCAAAACAAGTACGGCCAACATCCACCTAGAGTTATAAATCAAATAAACCGTGCCAAAACCTACAGCTGGGATGTGAGGAGGTGGGCCAACTTCCATCACACCGAGTCTCCCCAGTCTGCTTATGAGCTGCAGAGGAGACATCGCAGAGCTGTGGCATGCAGCCGATGGCTTCATTTGAGATGCTTGCTGACATACGGTATGAGCTTGTGTGTCTTTGGGTCTGTGCATGTGGAGAATGACTTCTGGGAAAAGTCCCAGAAGACAGCACAGGCAGATAAGGTGTTTCACATACCACAGGATGGCAGACATGAAAGAGAGGAGGAGAGGAGGCTGGCTGTCACATCCAAAGAAGTCAAGCAAGTTTATGGTTTTGTTCAAACAGAGACAGTCCCGTGACCTACATCTCTCAAACACACCCCAGTCCTGCCTCTTTAACACGTTTAAAAATGAACAAGAGAAACCTTAAAGACCACAAGATATAAACTCAGGCATCTCCTCAGCACAGAGTCACAGCCGACATCACATGGTCATCCAGCGACAAGGAAGTTGTTTCTGTCAAAGCAAATCAATGCTGAAATTAGGTCACGCTTTCTATGGTCTCATGAGGGATGAAGGGAAGATAATGCTGGAATCTGCACTGAGTAGCATTTCACAGAGATAAGAGCAAACGCTATCCAAACTCCACTTCAAAGGGAGACCAGTTGAAAGGGAGAGTTATAGATACGGGCCAAACAAACAGGGAGGAGGAGGAAAGCATGATGGGGAGGTTCTTTAGACATAACACACTATGCAACAACTGAGTTGTCTCGCAAAGTGCCATGAAAGGCAGCGAGTGAGGTAAAAAGAAAAAAAGATAAATCAATTAATATTTCTAGTAATTAACGAGTAATTTGATATGTTCCAAAACTGAGCCACTAAATTCAGTCGGGCTACAGTCCTGCTGGTTTTCCATGATGCTTCCCTGCTCATATTATTGAGTCATTGTGCAGAACCTCATAGGCTGTTGGATCCGTGTAATTTGAGTTCAGGCTGCCGGAGCAGAGGCACAGTGAAAACCTGCAAGACTGCAATCCTCATGGGACCAAACTAGACTAAATAGAAACTATAAAAAATTGCTCTTCGAGGTTTGCTTTGACTGATGAACCCACTCAAAGCTTGCAGCATACTAACGTTTGAGAACGTACAAATCAGTAATTCACAACTTTAGACAGTCCTCATAACAAATAATTATCTCTAGTGATATTGAGCACTCTGTGTGTCAGAGAAACAGGAAACAAAGAAAAGCATTTACTATGTCACCAGTCATTGAAAAGCCTCCGACGGATACATTCATGCACACAGAGGAGCGGTTATAAATAGTTCTACATTTTTAAGGCAGATCAGGTTTCTTTGGATTTCAATCAACATATGTGGAAATAAACTGGAAGAAGCAGAAAGTAGGTTAGAGATTGGGATGGAAACTGCTGAGCGGAGTAAAATATCTGCACAGAGGGATTCTCCTCCTCAGCTCGCTGCACTGCCGACCCCATTAAGCCTGGCACGGCTGTCAGGGCTGTCAGGTAGAAGTCACATTTAAGTTGGCCTGACAGCCAGAACTCACCATAATGAGCTCATCAGCAACTCACGCCTCCTTTTGCTCCTTCTATACGTCGCCTGCCACCACAGAAGTGGTCGAGCTGAGTCTTACAGCAAAACAGCTGTACAGCAGATGCACATCAGTGCAGAGAGCAAGAGGAAGAAGTTGTACAGGGAGTGTGTGCCAATCATTTTCACATCCAGATAGGACGGGTTGACACACACAAATCCAGATTAGTCTGAACTTGCTAATTAAAAACACAAGATGACATTGCTGAAAGGCTATATGAATAATCCCAATTCTTTCTGGTCAGTGGCGTAAAACATGGCGCCATCAGTAGAAATCCTGTCATCCAGATTGTACGTTTCCAGCAGCCCATCACACGCCACAGTGTTATCTATGAAACCTTCCTCAAACGTGCCCCTGCCGGGTGACGACAACCAGGAAAGACGCACAAGCCGGAGCCTGCTGCAGGTCAAAGTGGAAAACACACAGACGCAAACGGCAGCACTCACAAATACTTGGCACCAGGCACACCCACTGTGGGAGCTCAAATGGCCCCTATGAGTGTGTGCAGTTTAAGAGATTTTCAGCAGACCGCGTCAACACAGGACAGCTGCTCTGAAATGTTTAAGAGCGATGGCGGTGGCAGAACGTGGAGGCTTGGAGCTGCAGAACTGAGCGCTGCTGACAGGGCGTGAGACAGTGATTGGAGCGTTCCACGTGGCTGCCATTAGATATTTATCTCTCTGCCTCTGTGACACTCATGCCTGAGTCTCCTAAGATTAAATGCAGCAGATAACAATGACAAATACTGAAGAGCTTGGACTAAAAAAATATGAACTGCAATGCTTCATTTAATGGCAAATACCATCTCCCGCTCCTCTGTCTTTATTAATAAAGACATGATTACCATCATAATCATCTTCATTTTATAACTAATCTGCATAACCCAATTAAAAGCAGTCAGACTTCAGACAACAGCAGCCTGCTTGACTAAAACTTTTACACACAACAACAAGCTCTACATCAAAAAGACAAAAAAATAGATTTGTTTTTTAACACAAACACAGGCACAATTACAGTCAGTGCCTTAGATCAAATGAGATCTGAGAGAAAGCTTACACGACTTGAAAGCAGTACAAGGTTTTCTATTTAGCTAATGCCTAACAGGGGGTCAGAGAAAGGCCAGCCCATGAGGCAGACTAGAAAAACATGCCATCAATTTTTCAAATGCAAAAAGATGGACAGAGAGAGAGAAAGAGACGCAAAGCACTCCGTTTAAAGCATCCACTTTCTAAACCTCCAGTGTAGCCATGTTGACGACTCTGCATATGCAAGGATTTCTTACATTGTAGGACACAGATCTACTATCCTGTGGTCAGCTGAGTTGGACAAATTATTTACAGTCTTTCCTACAGACTGAAGGAATAACATTGACTTTAGTAATTCATTAATTTAACAAGACAAGAGGATTGAAGAGCTTATTTTTTAACAACCCTTGGCAAAAATGGTGGAATCTCCAGTCTTGGAGGATGTTCTGTTATTTACCTTAGTAGGAAAAAAACATATCAGACTTCCCAATAAGCTAAAGTCATTTAAAAATAGCAACTTTTAGCCCATTTGCCACTCAAAGAAATAAAGAAAAATAAAAGTGGAGGCCCATAGCATCTGCTTTTTTTTTTTAAGTCAAGCAGAAGGAAAACAATCATAGAATCACTTGGTTCTGAGTAAAAAGGTGTGAGTTCATGAACAGAAAAACAAACCCTATAACACACTAGTGCTTGGTGGCACCACCTCTGGCTTATAACAGCTTGCTGAGGCATGGACTTAACGAGTCACAAGTCCATCAATCTGCCTCCAACTTTGATTGCTGTTGCCAGATCAGCTTTGCTGGTTGGAGCCTTGTTGTGGACCATTTCTTTCTACTACCAAATATTTTCATTTGGATTGAGATCTGGACTATTGGAGCCTTTGACAAATATGTCTCTTTCTTCAAGGAAAGTTTTGACAGTTTCTGCTCTTTGGCCAGATGCATTATCACTTGGAAAAATGAAGTCCAGAATGCTAATGTAAACTTTTGCATATTGAAGATGCAAATACAGCCATCGCCCATATGCCTTTCCCTGACATGCAGCCCCAAATATTATTAAATCTTATTGGAACAGCACCAAACAAGTAGCATCACCTTGACCAAAGCGTAGCTAAATATGGCTTTCGTCCAGTTATCTTCAGTCCAAGGTTGCCTTTCCTTAGCCTGTGTTGTTACCTTGTTTTATCCGTTTAGGTGTAAATGTTGCTTTCGTTTAGCTTTTCTGCATGCAAGTCCCATTTGCTTTGGCAGTTTCTCACACACAGTCAGGTCACAGATGTTGACTCCAGTTTCTGCTCATTTGCTCCTCATCTTCTGTTTTCAAGAAAAACTCCTTTAAGTTTTCCATCTTGATCCTTTCATATCTTCCTTAATCTGCCAGTTTTCTTGCTTTTTACAGCCTTCCCATGTTGTTTGTACTTGGTCCAGATTTTAGAGACAGCTGACTGAGCAACCAACATCTTTTGCATCATTCCGTGATGAGATTGATAATCCTCTCCTCTGTATCAATCCATTTGGTGCAACAGTCAGCTCCCCAAGGTGTGAGCGCTCCTTTTAACTGCAAACTACTGAGCACATCTAACATGATGCAGCTGTTCTGTTTGGAAATGGAAATTTACTGGTGACTCCATACTTTTTGCCTCAGAACTCCTTTTCCCCCTCTGTTGATCTAAAAAAGGCATTGTTGTTGCTTTTTTTAAAAAATTTCTTTTAGCTATTTTGAAAGCTCGAGGAAACTAAACAGCTGAATGAACATCCTCCAGGACTAGTTGTTTCATCATTTTTCCTAGGGGTAGTACATCTGACAATTTTATCATTTGCTGTGGTTTCTGCTTCACCTGAATGCCAAGCTAATGCGATCAGGGTGGATGTCAAACAAAGAAGTCAGTCAAGCTTCCACACTTGTGTTTCCTCCCCACAGGAAGGACAAAAATTCATAGATAAAAGATGTTTGGGTCATAGATTTAAAAACTTTCTAAAATCAAATGTGTCCCTCAAGCAAAGTAATTGAGTATTTCTGGCTGGTCAGGAATGTTTATATTCTTAAATCAATAATTCAGATATTTTGTTTATTTATAGATAAGACTCCTTAATTAAATCCATTCAGTGATTTTTCATTGCATCTTGTTATTGAAGACACCCCAAAATAAAAAAATCCAGATGAAAAGGTAGGAGATTCAATTTAGCTCATAATAGCTGTAACATGTGGGGCAATTGATCTAATAAATCACACCTCCTTATCCTGTCTGAGTATCATCAGCAGGAAGCTCTTATAACTAAATGTCAAAATGCTTTCAATGCTGCAGAATTATGCATTTTATCTTAGCTAAAAGTGTCTGCCGACTGATTAGCATTGCAGATGAAAGTGGACAACTATGTCGCAGTGCACACATATTTTAAAGAGCTGAACTAAAAGCTCAGAGGAAAAACTGCAACGGCTTCATCTTCGGCTGTATAGACAAAGATGTCAGAGAAACTGGAGATGAGAGAGGACAAAGACGTGAAGCACTAAAACCCACTGACAGGGTTTTCATGGCCTGTCAACAAATTAGATCAGTGTGTGTGTGTGTGTGTTGGGGGGGGGCAGTTTTCCTGTGACCGAGGTACATCCTTTAAGACTGGTTGGAAGATCTTTTCAGTTGCGTTTACGCTCTAATGAACACAGAGGAAAAGAGCAAGTGAAGCATGAAACAGGTGAAGCAGCATGATTAACTGCATTCTGATGTAGCAAGTATATGATATGACAAGCTACAGTATACATGTGCCTGCATGAGTGTGTTGGAGAAAATAAACAATGCAACACAATGTAGATAAATCCATCAGACACAAATTGGTGTTGGGGAAAAATCTTGATCTTTAAACAAAACAAAGTCAGCAAACATTCAGTTTAATTAGCTTAAAGTGTGTTTTCATGCTATAGTGAGTGCTTTGTTGTTCTTTTAAACGATTTTGCCTGTGAAAAAGCACCAAATCTTCAGCATGAATGCAAAGCTGGAATCGTAGTGGATGAAGCAGAAGCGGCCTGCACAGAGGTCATGAGCTGCATTACTTTACATTAAACAGAATTTTCAACAACAAAAACAAATTTAAGAGGGATATGCAATCTACAACATTTATTTAACTGTTTAGTTAAAAAAAAATTAAGGAGCTGAAACTAGTTTTTGATTATTATATAATTACAGTTATTAGTAGGGGTGTAAATCTTGCAGCAAGTCACGATTCAATTTGATTACGATTCTTGGGGCAACAATTCAATTCTGTATCAATTCAATCGATCTTAATTCACATTCAATCCTCTTTTAGTAACTAATCTTGCTGATTAACTGATTAATTATCTTGCTGGGGAATTATTTCGTTAGTTGAAAGAAAACTGATAATTTTCATCATAAAACTGTTGAAACTGTCACTTAGCAGCAGCTTTGAAAGTCAAGTTGATCATTTTTATCCTTTTAAAAAAAATCGATTCTTGGAAATTTAGAAACGATATTGAATCTTGATGAACAAGAATCTCGATTCTGATTAAAAACGCTTTTTTTTTTTACCACCCCCAATCATTAGTATAATTATCATCACTACATAAAATATATTATATCTGAAAAGATAATGTATATATGAACTTGACAGTTTTACTACTATATTTGTATCATTATTACTATTACCATTATTAGTATAATTACCATTATTGGGGTTTGTCTAGATCATAGACTGTAAAAACAATGGACAACCCCTTACACTATGTGACCCATAGGATTTCGACGCTGCCCTGACGCGCGTTGGCCATTGACTTTGCATGTAAACCTGACGCCCTTGACACCCAAAAAGCGTTTGGTCTGAACGCACCGTTAGGCTTCCACCCACTCCTGTTGAACTTATGTTTTTGTTCATTTGTTTTGATAGATTCTGTTTAGTTTTTTGCTTAATTTTTATATTTTCTTAAGTTCAAATAACAATTTCACAATCAATCAATTATCATTCATCTGATTTCTACTGGTTCAGTAAACAAATTCCTCACATCACAGAACTAATGTAAAAGTGACCATAATGTTGCTTTGAACAAATGCAGCAATAACAGATTGATAGTTTCAGCATTCATCCACTCCATGATACCTTACAGCAATGAGCTGTGGTCTCAAAGATGACTGAACATCTCATAGAGTCACTTCCTAACAGTACAACCCCCGCCATTACAGAAGAACACACACCATCAGCATGAATGGATCAAAGTGACACAAAGGAAGCATAGCATGCTGTCTTTTTCCATTACATTAAAAAACTGACCCCAGGTAGACTTCTATTCTTTGCAAAGCGCACATCAGCAGAGCACATCTGTGTTCATTCCACTGCTTCTAATTGAAAACTGTGTTCAAAGCAGAAGAGCCTGGCTGACTTTTTACCAGTGACACTGGTATGCACACATGCTAGCTAAATTCAATTGCTGCGCTCATTGTACCAGATAATTGCCCTGTGGAAGGATCTCACACTGCAGTCACATGCTTTTGTATAAAAAAAATAAAATGCTGCTCGGCTCATTATAACCATTCTACCAGAGATCACTATCATGGGTTTCACTCCGTCTTACCCCTAACAGCAGGGAGCGAGCTCTGCACCAACCAGACAAAGACCTGCTCCCCCGAGCTTATTACCCGGCAACACTGGCATGGCAACCGGCATGCAACCTTACCAGGTGGACCAGACTCCACATTTTTGCTTTGGCTCTCCCTCACAGAGCAACTACTTAAGTTACGTTTATCATCCGAATTCAATTTAGATGACATAAATGAATTTCCCTTAGAAAAACAGTCTGACAGCAGTATGCCACCTCTGCTGTGCAGGTGTGAAAATGCCCTCTCATCACTTCTAACGAGCCGCTGCTTGCCAGCACACCTCTGTCTTTGAAACAAACTAAGGCTCCATATGGTCTCCATGACAGGAAAAACACAAAAACACTCATGTAACACTGAGTATTAGTGTGGAGGAGGGGAATCAGCCACAAATCGCTTAATAAGCACACCGGGAGGTGGTCAACAACATCAAAGTGTTGACTCTGCCCCACCCATGTGTTTTTCTAAGTATGTTTAAGGGGCCACACATCCTAAGCCATTACCACCTCACTACTGCTCATTCATGGATTCCTGAAAAAGGCTGGATGGCAAGTTCAGCTTTTGGAGAATAGTTGAACAAACCGTGTTGTTCAAGTGTGAACTTATTTATTTTTTATTCCCTAAAGCTGCAAAGCTTCATTAAAAAACAAAGAAGCATATTTCATGATAGATTTCACACAGTGAAAATGGCGTTTTCTGCTTTGTGTGCAGCTGTTGATGACCTGACTCCTACGTCTTCATCTATGTCTGATGATCTTATAAAACATTAACATGGAGCTTTATGACATCCAGAATGTCATCTAATTCCTCATCATCCTGTGATGTATACATAGACGTTTGCAGAGAGATTAGCTTGCTCTAGAAAGTTAGAGCTCCAATATGTGAAGGAGGCCTTCAAAGAAGATATGCGCCCCATCGCTCATCAGCTTTCCTGCTCCATCCTTCTACACCAGACTTCATAACTGTCAAGCTGCATCTAAAACAGAGACATCTGAGCGCGGCCGGCTCTCACAAATTTTCAACACCCACTCATAAAAGGCCGACTGTTGAAACACAGGTAGCGTAATGCATCTCGGTGTAACCTGCATGTTCCTGGGGACAGAACATGAGCTGACACTGATGGAGGGAAAGAAAGACCGATGGATCGGTGAAAGGAAGAGAAGCTCTGGTAAGACACTATACAATTTATTGGGAACACCCAAACGATGAGGGCGAAAAAACCTTAGGTGCATCTACAGATCTGATCTTGGCCATTAAACGGACCGTGGGTATCATTACCCATGGTGCACAGCAATCTGGAGCCACGGCCGTCCCCTGCAGCTGTGCTTCTTTGACACAAGAGAATATAGGAGAGTAATTATTAGATTAAGGTGGATTAGCTTTACCCAGGTAAGGCAGGTTGGGCTGTTTCTGTCTGAGAACACTTTCAGAGAAAACTGAAGCATGCAGCAGTGAGGGATAAAGGCATCCATTTATAATCCACATATTTTAAACATACAACAAAGACTCCAAACTCAGGTGACATAATATCCTAGAAGTAAATCCTAGGGGTGAGGGCATGGGCAGCATTCATCACTAACTTTTTGTACTAAACATAAAAGGAACAGTATGGTCAAACATCTGGAGTCACACTCAATATTTTTCCACCCTTATAAGCCAAAGATGGAAGATTAACTTGGAGTGGAACAGAGGAGCTCTGCAGTTTTCAGCCAAACAAAACACACGAGTCAGATAGACGTTGCAGATTAAAGAGTCTGCTGTTAAAATGAGAGTTAAAAAAACGAAGCTGGCTGCAGGTTTAGACGCAGCCTCTGCAGAGTAAAATAACAGATATGAGGGAGAACAGAGCTGGAGGAACTAGGATACTCTTTCCAAGTCTCTTGTCTTCTCAAATGTGATCTGTAAGGACCAACAACTTCAATGGATTGAAAACCAGAATGGAAAAATACCCCTGCTGCACAACTCTTAGCCAAACATGCAGATTTGGTGTGGAAACCTTACATAAAGCAGCACAGTACGTCTCCACAGTGACAGGAACTGGTTTTGCATCAGTGGTAATAAATGATGGCTCCCTAGCTGGCTCTGGCAGCAGATGGGCGCTGAGTCCTCGCCTGCCAGCGCTATTCTCTTCTCTGCATGCGGCTCTGACTAATGCCTGCACTTCAGCTATGTCCAGACATCAGTGCCAGCCAGGAATGTGATGGCACTTTACGATCCCCTGGCAAACACGTTGATGGGGAGGGAGCTGAGATAAGATGGGAAAACTTTCACACTGAAAAGGGAAGAGGAGAGCCTGACTGCCTGTTTTGCTTTTTCTACTGACAAAGTTGGACCGAAGCAGAGTCTGTTATAGTAATTATTATTCTACCACTTTGACGAAGAATGGAAATTTAGTCAGATCAGTGTTTCTTGACTATTATTTTGCCTTTCCAGGTCAATTCAGTGTCAGTATTCTGCTTCAACAGCCAACAGCTAGCATGAGCAGTAAAACTAAAGAGGCAATTAAAGAGGATAATAAGGCAAATTACAAGGATAAGAAGATTGAATATTTAATGGCAGATAAGGTTAAGCACTGTCATTTTTAAAATTAAGATTCCTCCACCACTCTTTTGGGCCCAGGAGAACAATAAGGTGTGCATTAAAGCTCTGTCTCGCTCATTTTGTCTCACAATCTTTGTCCATCTAACGACAGCTGTACATCTGCAACTTATTTTCTAAAAGCTTCCTGGATCCCTCCGGTAAAAGCAATTTGCGACTGATGGAAGTGTGCTTTCCTTTCAATTTTTCCCTGTTGTTCTAGTAAATGCATGACGAGGTCTGAGTTAAGCACTCAAACCTCACACCTCCGACATCTCAGTGAAGAAGGCAGTGTGACTACCCTTTTCCATTTTCTTAAAAAAAAAACACATTTTACAATGTTTTCTCAGCCTCTGCCATCCACTGCCACCTAGACATACGATGATGGCAGCAAGGAATCAAACAAACCTGGCAACAAGGGCCGTTTCCAGGACCAGAAAGTCCTGTGGTGTAGATTTCCCACCCGAGCTTGGCAGAGCTCTGCAGCACGAGCTTAGTGTAGTCACCAGCATTTAATTGGTCACAACCTTTCAGGACAGACATGCACTGTAACTGCAGTCACTGGAGTTTGTCAGGCTGTGAGAACACCCTCTGTGCACATGGACCACATTGGTGCAAATATGTGGCTGTATGAATGCGCTGACTATACACACCAGAGCACAGCGTTTTAGTGGGGCTGTTGCCAGTATTCTAGACATCCAGCTTCAAGGTGAGCAGAGATGTGTTTTGACCCACCGAGGTTAAAAAAGCAACGACAAAATCAAGCAGTACCTTTCTGAAACTTCTTAACTGAAAACACACAACCAGGACCAAATAAAACAGGAGGATAAAACCAAAACAAAATCAATATGAGCAGACATCACATACAATAGAATAATAATAAACTTGATGAGAAAAACTGTGTAATCTGAATAAAATCTGACATCAAAGGCACCACATGATGATTTAATGAATTCACAGCTCTAACAAGGGTCTTTGTGTTTTTCATGCATCTGTTGTCCAAATGATTATAATTAGCTTGTATTATCTTTTAATTAAGAGTCGCCGCTGTGACATCATGTTTGCAAGCCTGCAGGTGGTCCATTTGTAAAACCAAGAGGGAAGGGAAAGAGGGGTAGGTGATGTAACCAACTCCTACACTGCATTTTCTTCTTTTGTTCACACCAATTTTACTCTACACACTATAAAAGGTACAATATGGAGTCCATCTGTAATTGTACTGCATTCAATTGGTCTTGTGTTATAGCAGAGCATGTTTTTGTCAGGATTTCATTAAAGACTGAAGATTTTAATGATTTTAAAACTAAATAGCCTTAACACCATCAACAACTTCAATATTGTTTTGAATCCCCACCCCCCATAACATGTGTCAATATATTTTCTTGGCACATAAAATTCTACATATATAACTGAAACTAATCAAAAGCAAATTAAGAAAATATAAAAACGTAACAAAAAAAAACATCAGTTACAGTGACCAATAATGTCCACCTTTATATGCAGAGACTTCAATGAAATATTTCTCTTTGAGTTTTCATTTAAAGGAAAAGATTCTCTGCATTTCCTAGATATTGCAACATGCCCAAAATACAGTGATGCATGAGCACAACACTCAAATCCCACCGGACAGCTTTGTAAGGGCCCAAAGGGACTCCTGACATTTGCAGTGCTTTTCATTATTTGAATAACAGAGGAATGGGCAGGGTGTGGCGGACGCGTAGAAAGGCTCACGTTTTGCTTTGAAAAGCAAAAGTCAATGTTTGCATTAGCATAGAGACAGCTTCCTAGTGGTGAGGAAGAGAGGTGGGAGGAAGAAGAGCCATGAGGTAAAAAAAAAAAAAGATGTTTTCTGGAAGGGATGTTGAATGAAGATCTGATTTAGTGGACCTTGTATCATCTACGCTCTACCTAAACCAGTTCAATCAGCAGAACATATTGAATGCCCAGTCTGCACATGATACACAGCAAAACAGATTAATAAACACTGAAGGAAAAGAAAAAAACGTCACTCTCAAGCACTCTGGTGTCTGCCCCATGTTTATTTAAATAATCTACCATATCTCTATTGTGCATTCTAATACTTCCCAGCCTTGCTGCTTTATTCAGCTGTTACTGTTGCTGTCCATAATAGCCGTCGCTGTAGGTAATACTTACTGTGTTACTTGGCAACAGAAGCCACTTGTCATATTCCCACCCACTCAGGTTGAGCTGAAAACGGTTCAGGTGAATATATTGTTTCTACGAACAATTCAACAGCTCGACTCTAGCCTTCTGCACCTCTGTGCTGAGAATTGTACTGTGTGTTCACAGCAGGAATAAAAGAAATAAAGACCTGAAAACTGTTCACATATGTTCTGCAGATTGACAGATTTATGGTCTCTGAAAAAGAAGAAAAATGCTTTTTTTCTCCACTGCGGTTGTGAAGCATGTTTGTCCTGCTGCTACAAACTTCAACTTCTCTAATCAAGTAACCTTATCAGCAGGCTCTCACCTTTATAGACGCCAGTGGGCTACCAACAACCTAAAGGATTTTAAAATATGCATAAACAATTAGAAGGTTTACACCCATCAGTTGTAGAAGTACAGGATTCCCTTAAGAATTTTCTTCCATTTCCAAGAGCAGAAAACAGCTTGAGGGCAGAAATGCCAGTAGGTTTCAGCTCTACATCTGTTCTGCAAATGTCCATGTTGCATCTCCTGGCGCTTGCAGAAACAGGGGGATTGAAAGAAGAAAACGGGGAGTCAAAGCTCCAGACAGAAAGATGAATAGCCCTCAAGACAAAGGAAAGGAAAAGGAGGTCTTATTTGATGTATGCTGATATGTCTCTTTATTTGCCTTTAAGCTTTCCATTCTGCAGGCAGGTCATGACTGTGATACTGGTTGTGTTCGGGGATGATCTGGGTTGTATCCTGGGGATCAAATAGACAGCATTCTCCCGACTAGTTGGTCTGTTTCTGCTCAGGGCTCAGATCTAATGAGGATGCCGGTGTATGGAGTTACAGACCGCAGCTAGGCCAGCGGTGATCCTGACCAGCCAACTCAAGCTCCCTCCCCGCCTTCTGGGCTCCAGGCTCAGTGCAGTTTTTTTAAGACAAGAGAAGAAAGATTCTTTTTGTTACTTGAAATATACAGCTATTTGCTATTTCATCGTCCACCTATCATGCATGTTTAGTCAGGTGTCCACTAAGTGGTCAATCCACGTGGCAGGAGAGAAAGAAACAGATATGAAATGGAAAACTGATTCTGAATCTAATCTTCCTAGACCTTAGTTAAAACAGGAGGCCAGCAAATTTCACCAACCTGAACTCAGTGCTAATCTTTTAGCCAGAAACAATCAATTTAAATTAAAAACTAAGAAACGGAGTGACCATTCATCACACAACACTGTGATCAGGTGCTTGTAACATTCTATGTGTATAGCAGCCATCTATTCTCATTTTAGTCAAATATGGTTAGCTTGTAATGCCATATTTCCTAGTCCATTACCGTTAGCCACACTGTTTTTCAAAAGCTCTGCCTAACTCATGTCATGTAGGAGCTAAATCAATTCAGATTACCGCTGACCCTAATTTAGATATCCAATGAGTTATATAGCCCTTTTTACTTAGGAACATCTCAACATGTCTGGGATGAGACCTTACCTGCACTCCCTCCTAATGGAGAGATGCTTTTACCACCCGAGTACAGGAAGTACTGCGCTTTATAGCACTAAAGCATTACAGAGATTGTCATCTTGTTGAGTCACAAGTGCTACTAAACAGTAATATGTAATATTCATCATAACAAGCTTAGAGAAGAGATTAGGCCTGTCACGATAACAAATTTTGCTGTACGATTAATTGTCACAAAATTTATTGCGATAAACGATAATATTGTGC
>JBBDHI010000017.1:6981300-6993668 GCA_037177115.1 Craterocephalus stercusmuscarum
TCATATCGATCGGAGGACCCTAGATCAAATCGAATCGAAATCGTATCGTGACTGAATTTGAGATATCGCCAAACATCAAATCGCTGTATCACTATATCAATATAAAATCGTATCGTGATCAAACCAGTGATTCCCACCCCTAATATATACTAGCCAATTAATAACAAATAGCCTATGTAAGGAAACCAACAGACTGCATCAAAATGTTTACGTTTTTCCCTGTGAACACCACCCAAGCAGCAAATGGATAACTTCTTAGCTTTACAACTGAGTTTGTATTTATCCATCTTTAACATTTATTACCATTTAATCAATTCTAGAAATAAATTCACAATTTCATAAGCACGTTATTCACAACTGCAAAGAAATGACAACCGTGAACAGAAAAGAGCTTTATTCATGGATCCAGATCAAAATGTCTACCATGATGTATCTATCTTACATAGTTGTACAAGAATTTGGATCTAAATTGATGCACACTGAACTTTTATGATGCATGACACTCAAATCCTTTTCCCCCTATTTTCTAATCAATGTAATGACTTCTGAGCATATGATCGGACTCTAGTGTTTACACTTATTACAATGGATGAGATGAAAGAATAAACAAATCATTCCAGTTCTTTCCAAAAGCTTCACTAAAAGGCAATCAAAGACAGAAAGCCATCTGAGAGTTGTGCAAAAGAGAAGAAATAATCCATCATCACCACAAACCCTAATCACTGTAAACAACTTGGTAAGATGTGCTCACAGCTGGCAACTCCAGCCTGCAGAGTTGAAAGACATCCAGAGACGAACTTGAGGCAGAGTCTTGCATGGCACCAAAGATTATTCAGAGACCAGCCTGTTTCAAGTGAAACGGCTCAGCCATCATATTTTATTTATATACATAATTTAAAAAGTAGAGTTTTTCCAAGCTTCTAAGACCAAAGTTTTTCACTGCAAAAGACAGAGATCAGCAACATTTATATAGTAGTAATAAAAAAGAAATTAACACACTTTGATCTCATAGCTAAAGAGATTAAAGCAGCGTCCTTGAACAGATAAATTCCATGAAGTCACATGACTTAAAATCACGTCAGTAGGATAAACATCTCACCCTGTACCCCAAAGCTTACACCAACACGTCACACTGTAGATAAATCTCAACAGGCAAGAGAATAAGCATTAAAACAAAGATTGGCAGGGTTAATTATGTTCGCTTCACATTATGTTAACTCAAACCCAACGGGGCTACTCATCTATTTGGGAAAACGTACAAGAAAATCTACAGAGTATCTTTATTTACATATGAGAAAGTATGGAATGGCACAGGAAGACAAAGTCACTGAGGAGTCAAACATCATAGAAAATAAACCAGCACAGGTGACTATGGCAACAGATGAAGTCAAAGTGCAGAGTCGCAGTGAATCTGAATAAATGAGCAGGGATGAGGTACACGTTTCAAGCCACATTTAGGAGGCACTGAAGTGATGCTGAAATCAGGAGGGTGGTGGAAACAAAGCACTCAATCGGTGGAGGGTGATCTAAAAACAAGGCGGAGTAACAACGTGCTGCTAGTACAGGAACTCCTCTTCAGTAAATGTCTGATGCTGGGAGGAAATGGATCTTTGGGTCAGATGCTGACAGCTTTGTGGAGAAAAGACGAGGGAGGGAGCCGGCTCTCTGTGGGCGGATGAAGAGATCTGCCTCCTCACCCGCTGCTCAGTTTCCAGTGTAGAGATCCACAGTGCTGGAGCTCAAGCCCCGGCTCTCCCTGAAATTACTGCCTCCTCGAGTCTGACAGAGAACGCAAGAAAGAAAGGAGGCTGAATTTCAACATCCTGAAAAAAAAATCCCCAATTTGTTTAAATGATTTTTTAAAAGACTGAATAAACTCTTCTTCACCTGGAAGGAGTCATCGCTGGTTTTGTTCAGATAATTCAAGGAAGCGGCTCTCTTCATGCTGGTGAACGAATATGAAGAATATTGAGAAAAGAAAAGCAACATGATGACTCTAAAACTACATAAATTTGCTATGAGAAGGAACTAAAAATTAAAAAGACTGATTAGAACTTAGACTACCTCCACAGTACTGCCTGTAATAAATTCCTGCTACTCTACCAAATCTTTTTATTTATTTGGTTATTACTTATTGCTGCGAGGTTCAGGAGGTCCGTTGCCCTGCAGCTTCTTCACCAGCAGCTCGCTGCTGCGACGTAAAACCTCTCTGAGCTTTCCCAGAGAGCCACTGCGCTGGAGGGCCCCACTGCCATCCTGCAGACACACACACTCATCAACCCACCCGTACGCCGCTGACGGCGTGCTCATTTTTCATTCAATGTTTGAAGCTTTTGCAAACAACTCTGTCCGTGAGTCAGCTTGCAGCCAGACAGCATGATGTTTGGCTGGATACGTAAATATATACATGACATTACACATTTTTTATTGTTACAACAAATTTACGTTTTTCATCCTACAACCGGCATTCATCCATTAGAGCAGAGGTCCTACAGTGGAGCGCTGGTATTACTGACACGCAGGCAGCAGCTGGGATAACAATCAACTCATCCGTGCCACTTTTTTCTTTTTTAAAGGAAAAAAAGCAACACGTGGAAGTATTTCCTTACAGTACTTCAACAGATCAAATCTGCTGCTTTTCTTTGGGATTTGGTCTCTTTACTCAACAGGACAAAAATGTGTCCCTTTAAAGAAAATTTTATTGGCATTTGTAACAATGTGTGATGGCTTTTAGATCAAATAACAGGAAAATGATTGGGAAACTCACCAGTTAATAACAGTAACTTATCCATCCATCCATTCACCCATTATCTGAGTAATTAGTAACTACTAGCTGCCCTGCTGCACCGAGTCATTTTAATCACTGACCAGTAAATGCAGTGTTTGTACATTCTTTTGGCTCTGGAGGTGCATGCACATATTACTTTATAAGCTATGATCTTCATCATGCACTTCAGTTTTTTCGCCAGCAGGGGGAATTGTGGGTAAATATACAGACTTTGATGAGGCTGCTGAGAAATGTCTATTTCTTTCTGTGGCTCTGTAGCCCTGATTCGGCAAAAGCAACCTCACAGGTTTTGCTTCCATGGGTGAAAATACTTGTCTCCATCGGATTCAGACAAAAGACAAACTTCACAAATGAAAAACTTTATTTGAGAATACCAACAAGTGTTGATGCAATAATCTTCACAATGCAGAATGGTAATTATAATGCAGTCCTACTTACTAAGATAGTGCTTAAAGACCTTACCATTTAATGTTCTTCCACTTATGGAAACAGAAGTCACACTATATGTGTCAAGAATAGACAGTTCAATAAATAAGCATTCCACTAACACAACAATATTGGCATAATTATGTGATGAGCACAGTCATTTCTTTTGTTCAGTTGCATTAGAAGTATAGGTGTACTCATGGGGAGGAATGAAGAATCAAGGCAAGAAGCATACCGAGAAGCTGTATAGTGAATGCACTTGTCAGATCTACAAATACAGCCTACAATTACACTTCCGAGATGTTAAAGTCATTTACATTCAGTTAGTTTAACATCTGAAATAACACGTTGACCTTGAGGAAACACTCGCACTCTACTTTTGGTGTCCAATGAAAAACAAAAGACATTATTCACCAAAATGACAATGTTTAAACTGTGTATGAAAAGAAAGGCAACACTCTGTTGAGCTTTGTGTGTAAAATACAGTATCCATAGCCAGCGTGGGCACTGCGACTGTACCACTGAAACATACACATATACACACAATTTACTGGAAAAACTCCAACATCTCTCCAGTTACAATTACGCTAGCTTGTACTTTGACAACAACAAATTCAGGGAATTTTGGGGCATTTACATATCTATAACTTTTTAAATCTATTATTATTATCTAGTAATCTCTCAGGTGGCCACTACTAAACGCTCCTGTTGGTCTCTGCTTTCATATTGACTTTAGAGCAGCAGCCTTTGTTGCCAATTCCCTTTGTAAATGTGAGTAACTGTGTACATGCCACGGCAGCGCAAGAACACTGCAGCTGGCTGGAGCAGCTTGGAAATAAATTGCCATGGCAACTGCAGCTTACAGGGATCCGACAATATTTTCTGTCAGCTCTGGCCTATCTCATGTTGTCCTTTCTGGTCTTTCACAATAAATCACTGCTTTTATATCAAGCCACAAAGTATTTGAAAGCAAATAAAAAAAATGTAAACAATAATCATACAAATAACAGGAAATCTATATAGAAGTAAATAAAAAGGCATCGTTCCCTTCTCTCTTCCCGCCAACCAAGCTACAGAAGCTTGATGTCAAACTAGAAAGTACCATTCATGGCATTTAATCACAGGCATTAGTTAAAAACTTTAAAAGCTCAAAATAGCAGAATAAATGAAAACTTATAAAACAAAACGGTATAATAATTATGGCTAAATGCAGGCAGCAAGCTGGCAACAAGCTCTGAGGTCAACATTCACTTCTTGGCCTTGATAACTTGGGACAAATGAATTCCTGGTGAGACCATGCAGAGCAAATAGTGGAAATGATGCGATTGCAACATGTTTAATCTATAGTGATTGTAACTGCTGTGGGACTGCGGATCGGAGTGACGTCTGATGCCGAGGCAGCCATCAAAGACAGCTTTAGCATTTCTGTTTAGCCTTCCTCCAATAAATAACTTACCAGCTTCTCTAGCTAAGAGAAATCTAGTCTGCCCCAATCAGAAATTAAAGATGGCCGCTGATGAGAGGATAAGGTGCGAGTGACTTCCTCACAGGGAAAGATTACACACACACACGCCCACACACAAATATGTCTTTTAAAGTTACGTGAGAGAAAGAGCTGAAGTAACATTTGTTGACAGAAGTTAGTAAGGGGGAAGGAAAGAGAGAGGGAAAACGGAGCAGGGATGAGAAGACCAAACGCCCCAGATGTTGTCAGATGAGCGAGGGACAGAGGTGACAACCGGGACAGGGGGGCTTTCTGAGTCTCTGCCGCAGGGGGCACCGGGAATGGTAGAGGAGCTGTTGGTTTGTTGGGACAAAGGAGGCCAGAGGGAACGACAACACACATCCCTTTGCTATTGT
This sequence comes from Craterocephalus stercusmuscarum, assembly GCA_037177115.1. NCBI lineage: Eukaryota > Metazoa > Chordata > Actinopteri > Atheriniformes > Atherinidae > Craterocephalus > Craterocephalus stercusmuscarum. The sequence continues at coordinate 6,986,375 of JBBDHI010000017.1, forward strand.
GTTTGGGGAAGAAGAGAAGGATGGAGGAATAATCTTGATGGCTTAGGCCTGATAAAAGAGAAAGAGAAAGAGACAAAAAGAGACAAAAAAGGGCACACATTGTGAGATTAAGAGATCTGGGCTGGGCTTCCTATGCTAGACAACACCTTGGCAGATGTGAGCTGCTTGGCTGCTCTCCTCTACACCTGCACTGTCTTCCTACACCAGATTTACAGCATTAAGGTGGATATAACTTTTACAAAGTGAATGGTGTGAAAATGCTGCAGTAGTAGAGCTGTTTTTTTCCATGAAAATTCTAAATTGCCTTAGAAGCTGCAAGTCAGATATGCAGTAGGTAGCTGCTTTCAGTCTCTGTGACTCAGCTGTTTTATTTCCTCCTGGGGTGCTGGAAAGCTTAAACTTGGCACACGGTACCCAGCCGGTGACTTTGCACTGCAGACAGAGGACATCCGCAGGTACCAGTACTGAAATGGGAATACTTCTATGGCCATTACGCTGACATTGAGGTGTGTATGCATCTGAGTGGTGGAAATATTGGCTAAATTAACATTTGTAGCTGATTAATCCCGGAAATGCTTAAATCCCCCTTAACTAGCCGGAACTCAAATCACATCCCATTGACTTAAAAGATAACAGAAGTCCTATTATTTGCATGAAGATATGAACACACCCAGGTTTACTGTAATAAGAAGGGAGAGTACAATCCACTAAAATGAAAAGAGGAAATTTGATTGACAGGCTGATTGGTTGTCGTGGCGAGAGGAATCAACAAGGAAACAGGTTAACGGTGAATAGGAGAGGGAAACAGCCAAAAGGTGAAGTGTAGAAAGCATGCAGGCAGTGTATTAGACAGCACAAAGCAACTGCAGATACACGCACAGTGTTAGTAAGTCAAATCATGCATTTAAACAGAGACACGAACAGAAGGAGACAGTTAACCTGAATATAAACACAAACTCCATGTTAAACAGCAGTTATCTCATCTGTGAGAGCTCCTGCTTTACCTGAATGTTTGGACACAAACTAAATTAGCTTAAATTACTGTTGTCCAGATGATAAGAAATGCACCCAGCATGTGTTTAATGATCTAATTCGGACTATGTAAACACCTTTTACAGCCTCGGTGTTGTTTCAGACAGATGGATGTTCAGGTAACATTATGCAGCAGGCGAGTGAAAGCTCTGACATAGAAATCAAATAAATGCTCGGTAAATGTCTGTCAGGATGCAACCAGAGCTTTCCACGTCTATTTCCTAAAGTTACATGACAGCAAATTTACAAATGAATGGATGGATGGAATTTGTTAAAAAAAAAAAAAAACTTAATTCAAAAGAAAAAGTAACTCCTGTAGCTTTCAGAAACAACCAGCCCGTTAGATGGGAGCTTCCACTTTCTCTCCTCCACAGAGTGAATTTAATTCCTCTCACTGCGAGGTGAAAAATGAAATGCCAGCACACACCCAGCATGCCGTCGCATGTCTAAAAGACAGACAGGCGCTCACTCGGATGAATACACATGCAGTGACTGCTGTGAGCTTTGCAGCTGTTATAAGAAGCTGCATAATTATGTAGAAAAAAAGCCTCCACAGTCACACAGACCTGCAAACAAAAACCTCACACTTTCTACTAAAAGCAGACATCGGGTTAACAGACATTTCTCAGCCATGTGGAAATGCGTGGATCACACACGGTCAATTAGTGTGCGTGTTAAGAGCGAGCCCGGCAGGCCGGCACATGCATGTTTGGACTGGGTTGGCGCAATGAGGCATGGCTGCTTTCAGTGAGGGGAGGGGCACGGGCTCAGGCGAGTCATCCCTGACAGCACAACCCCACCCGCTGCTTTAGCAAGATTAACAATCTGTTAGCTTAAAAAATGATAGCGAACAACCTTTCTTCATAAAAAAAGGCGCCCACTGAGTGAGTGCTGATCTGAAGACGGGTGGGTTTTATGTTTTGCCCGACCCCAGCAACAATTAGGGGAAACTGGGAATCTTATCTGCTTGTAATGATAGAAACCTAAGATATAGCAATAACGGCTTCAGATGAGATCCAGATGCACGGATTAATATTTAATATGCTGCCAAGGTGCCACAGACTGAGCTCGTGCCTTTTTGTTATGGTTTTACTTGTGCAGAAGCATTGTCAGCAACACAACCACTCATTCAAACGGGACATCAGGCTTTGGTTATGAGCAATGACCAAAAACAAAACAAAACATGTAGTTCAAAGCAAACTGGGATGCTGTCAAAAAAACAAAGGGTAAGCATGCCAAGACACTCAATCAGCTTTAGAATATGTAAAATATAATTACAGGTCAACTTCCTGACGAAGAACATGGTACATTTGGAGGGAGTTGTTGGGCTGGTACAGATACACCTTTATTCTGATGATGGCTGAAGTTATAAATCTGGTGCTTCTGTACAGTTCAACCACAGTAAAAATGGCTCATCCTGTGGCAGAGATGCTCTTAAGCAGCTTCCATTCTCCCATAATCTAAAAGGAGAAGCCAAGGGACAGCTTCCTGCTAAACTTAAAAAAAAAACTAATCTTTTCTTACATAACATTTTCTCTTCTTCTTCTTTGTTAATTTATAGGATGCACTGTACCAGCCCAAACTCTGCTATACACTGCATGGTTTTTCCAGAGAGGCCGCTGGCCATGTTGATTCTACTTTAGTGGATTTGTACTCACCCCGTTCCACTCCACGCCCATACTCACTTCCTCGCCGGTCTCAGAGCCGCTCTCGTACTTAACGCTGGTCAGGCTGTCCCTGCTCCTCCGCCTGTCGCCCTCCGTGTCCTTCAGGATTTCCACCACACGCGTTTGGTTGATGGGGTCGATGCCCTGATGGGTACAACACACAGGCAGGAAACACATAGTTAGACCCTGCAGATATTAGCTGATGATATGGGTGGGAGTTTTATGTTTTATGGAGGGTTTCCTGTCCCTTTAAATGACAGAGCACTGTCCCAGAGACACGCAGGCATTTTAAATGACAGTGAGGTTGTGAGATGGGTGTGGTGTTAGGGGAGAGGCGGAGGCTCTATGGAGCTAACAGAGACAAACCACTTACTGTGTTACTCTGGATCCATAGCATTGTGGGAAAAGGGAGAGAAATATAATGAGATTTGCTGTCCTAACACCGGGGACATGTTTCAGAACTTTATAGAAAGCAAAATGAGTAAATTATTTGCAGCACTTTTAGCGGACCTGCTTGCGGGACCTCATGGCGCACTCCTCCAGGGTCTCAGCAGCCTCGAGCTTGCCCTGCCGGCGGTACAGGGCGCCCAGGTTCCTCAGGGTGGTGTTCACTGTAGGGCTGGATGCAGAAGACAAAGATTTACTCCAACATCGTGTGGCAGCTGAGACTTCAAGGAGATGATTATTCATTTTCTTTCTTCAGCAGGTGTTGCCATCAAACTGTATCTGTGTGTGCCACTCCCACCTGTTGACTTTGCAGGCCTTGTACCAGCCGCCGTACTCTCCGTATGGGGTGTTGTCTCTGTGCTTGCCCTGGAAGTAAATCAGAGAGCAGAGGAAGAAAAACATGGTTCAAACTGGATCAGCAACATTTCTTTTGTGTTTACAGAAAACTTGATGGGGTTTATGTTGTATGTCAGGCATCATGCTGCAACAGGGCTGCATTTTACCTCAAGGAAGTGAATTGTTTTTTTTTTCTTTTCTCAAATGATGCATTTAAAAAGTAATTTAACACATATTCTGTTTGTTTTGATAATGTTTACACGGATGTGGATGACTTCAGGATGCCTCTTACCTTGCTCATCTCCTCTCTTTCCTCTGCATGCATCCAGATGGGCTTGTTCTCGGCTGCAGACAGACAGACGGAGACAGGGTCTACATACTGTGCATTACAACCACACTGCACAACACTGACTGGAAACCTGGGATTGGGTTGCCAGGTCAGCTGCTTTACTGATCTATGGACTCCACCTGCTTCCTGCTCGGGAGTGTTTTTTATGTCTGGCTGGTAATGTGCCATTTTAAGATTGCATAATCCAGGATACTGAGGAACTGGCTTTGACAAAATATCAAAGAACTGTAATCTAAGATGATAAAATTATCTAGATGCAGTATTGAGCACTGATCGTGATCATATAAATGCAGATTTAAGCCTTTTAACTGCACTCGTGAATTTCCAGCTAAAGTTCAAAGAAGTCTGATTCAACACAAAAATAGTGGATACATACTGTAAGTCGTTTTAATTAGTTTCAATAAAAGACATATTTTTGTAAGTTTTTGAAACATTTCAGGCAAAAATCCATTTGGCACAGCTGATGAAAAAGACTTTCTTTGGGTTTTTCTTTTCCAAATCACCCTGGTTGTAGCGTTGTTAAAAAAGGGGGGTTTCAGTAACACTAAAGATTGCTGGAGCATTCAAATAGTGTTCATAAGGCCAATAATTCATTTCATAAAATGGCTTGAACGTGGAAAGTTCGTCTCAGTAGTTCACATGAGACCAGCGTGGCTGTCTTTCAGCACCATGGACAGAGCACATCCTACAAGCTTTCCAAACCAGGAGGGAGGAAACATTTCTCTTTCCTCGTAAAACTTATGACTGGTCAACCCTCGGTCACAAATACATTAATAGATTTGTACATAAAAAAGTGTTAAAATGTTTAATCTAATACTTTAAAGCTTAAATAAGTAAAAGTTTGACCTAAAAGTCTAGCTACAGTGAGGAAATGACTGAATCACTAGTTTCATATCGATATAGTTCTTCCTTGGAAAAACTTTTATTCTGTCAGTTTAGCTGCTTTGTTTAGCTTTCCTGAGTGTTCGTCTGTAGAAAACATTCATATTTTATCACATTAATATTTTAAAACGATTTTAGAATATTAAATCATCTCTTCTGTTTTCGTGCGCATTTCCATGATGAAAATTTGAACGTCATGAAGATTACACGATGATTGTGTTTTTAATATCACTCCTCTCAAAATTGATATTCCCCACCGCAAGCCGCGGTACCTTTCTATGGGTGAAAGTGTCCCTCCGCCGCATGTAGAGCCAACGGAGCGGAGGCAGAGCCACGCAGTGAGTCAGTCAGGCTGCTGGCATCCAAGAAGGCTGCGCGCACTTCGTCCTTTCTTTATCTCTCGCACTCCTTTGCTCCATACACTTGGATATAAAAGCAAAGCAGGGAAAGAACAAAAATAAATAAATTTCGACGCGAACACCCGATGTGAAAAGGAAAGAGGGAGGAAAAAAGAAGAGAAAACAAGAGAAATGGGAGCGTTCAGGTTGCTGCTTGGGAGTTTACATTACATGGGACTCTACATGCAACTTAGTGTCTGCACGAGGCAAACTGGGCACCGCGAGATAGAGAACCACCTCTCTGGGAACGGTAGGTGTAAGACTCATTTTCTTTTATTAGAGGACATGATGCGCTCCGCGGAGAGGACGACACAGGTAAAGCCATCTGCTCGCTGGCAGAAGAGGAATTAAACAAAGAGCAGCGCACTGGCTCGGTGGGCTGGTGTTGATTATGTGCCAACTAATGCAAATCTTGTGTTTTCTTCTTATTTTGCAACACACAGCCCACCAAAGTGATTTTTTTCTGCCAATCATGTACAGAAAAAGAGTTTTGATCTGCGCATTGACTACATTAGTCTGTCATTCATACAAACGTAAGTAAACAGGGCTGAAATCTTATGAGCTGTGTTCCTCTGAGGAATGCTAAGCCAGTCCTCGTGACTGACGGGATTTGATCCTCTATGAGACCAGTGCTCCCCATCCTTTCTTTCCAATCGCTGGGTGACATCGCCTGATAAATGGATGTTAATATTCTCTTGTAGTGTCCCAATGAAATCTATACAAGAAACCACTCCTCAGGTTCTTAGCCGCCCCTCTTCTCTCCCATTGGGAGCTGATTTAATCGCTTTCAGGGTCTATACTTGTCTAACAGAGTGAATGTCACAACTTGGTAACTTTGGCACAGCCTGCCAACATCTACAGGTGTCACACTGGCAGCTTGTGTTGGTTGACATGTAGTAAAGAGGACTCAGAATCTGCATGGTTTAAGACTAGCATCTAAAACACTGTAATTACTGGATATTAACCAAAACAGGTGGGGGCAGCTCAGTGGAAATGCCTTTTCTCTTAAAGAAAAACCCTAATTTGCAGAAGTAAATAGATTTTTATGTGTGTCCTGCATCAGTAGAAAGTTATTCATTGAAACTGCAGAGACTTGTAACCCATTTTTGGAGCATTGACATGAAATGAAACAAGAGTGATCTGACTCCTCAACCCGAATCCAGACTAGGCTTTACATAACATAACAGAATTATTTTATGATGGTCCTTTCGTGAAACTCCTTTGTAAAATTCTTATGCAGATTTCTTTGTCTATCGAGTTATTCTGCTAACAAAAAAACAAACTGCACTAAGAAAAACGTGGAAACCTTTGACCAAAGGAAAACACATATAAAGTGTGTGCAGATGCTTTGTAAAAAAACTCAAATTATGTTAAGTAGAAAAACCTCAATATCAGGTGAGTTTTAATTAAATATCAAGTTTATGAGGTGAAGTCTGGCAACCTGCCAGGATGTGTCCTGCTTCTTGTCCAGTATCAGCTACAATAGATTCCAACCATCCCAGTGACCTTGAATTTGGTTCATCCAGCCTTCCTGGATGGATGGATGGAAACTCTGATCCAACCCAGCACACTTTAGCCTTTTGGTCTTCTTATAAATCTGTTTTTTAATCTTCAACATTTCAGCAAGTAAGTAAGTGTTTTTTTTTATCAAAATTTTAAAGCTGGGATCGCTACATTAGACCATTTTACTCTTGATGTGAACAATTCTGCTCTCATAGTCACAACAGGTTGATGCACGTTGTCTTTAGATCCTTCTCTTGCCACTCATGACGTAGCTGTTATTAGCTGTTCAAGTAGAGACGCAAAGGTGTTAAACAGTTTGTATTTGTCTTAGCGTTATCGTACTGATAGCGCCACGTTAGGCAGTGTCCCATCCTGAAATTTAACCCTGGAACTGGAAATGTTTCATAAACACCATGTTTGACTTACCCCCTCCTTTCAGGGATATCTTATTAATCTCTCTGCATTTCAGATATAATATTATTAAAATGTCACCAACATCTGATAAGTAATAATTGATATACATGCAGATCTTTCATGTTTGCCCTGCATGTGCCTAAATTCTGATTAACCACATGTGTCTTGTTATGGTATGAGAAATGTTACAGTCTTGCTTAAGAATATATAAAATATGTAAGCATCTTATCAATATAACGTTTTTTTTTTCCAAAGGACTCTACATT
>JBBDHI010000017.1:7022758-7034759 GCA_037177115.1 Craterocephalus stercusmuscarum
TCACAAGTGCTTCTCTTTGGGGTTGTCTTGGCTGTGACAATGTCTACAGTGTATTTTAATTTTTTTTTTTCGCTTTCTCTTAATCTCATGTTTTGCTTTGTTGACAAAACATTTTTTGCTTATTTTGCTTGCATATTCAAAATAAATGTCTTAACATTTTTTTTTTAAATATGCCATAAAGAGAAAAGTAAAGAAGCTGTTTTTCTACCGAACTCTTTTTCCCATCACACCACACGTCTATTGATCGATATATATCATGGAATTATGGGCCTCAGCATATTATGAGGAAGCGACTATCCTGCATGATCAGTGGGAAAATGACAAAAGAAAAAAACAAAACTTGCTGCCAGGAACGTCCATTATGTTAGCGAAGCTCTGTCCTTGTATTAAGGTGTGCAACTTTGTCAAACAAAGTCAGCATCTTTTTCTCCAGTGGATTCAGCTCACAGAAGTGTCTCGTGCTGAGAGGGCTCACTCCGATTGCAAAGAAAATGAACACATTAAAAGCTAACGGCTAACCTGTCATACTTAATCTCTTCTCATTGTCATCTTCATTTAACAAAAGCAAGTTACGGTTTTGTTTGAATGTGATTGTGTTAATTGGAAATACTAAACAAACAAAGCAGTACAGCCAGGTCTGTTTCTTTTTTTAAAAAACCATCTCAGCAGTCTTTGCTTTTCTCTAATGTTTAACCAACTTAATAATCGCCTCTGTACTTGTGCACCGCCTTGTTGTGCAGCCATAAATCTTACGCCCTGGCTGATCAGCTAGGAGCCATTGCAGTGTGTTCATGTACCATTTTATTAGTTCAGACAATAGGGATACATGAAGACCCTGCAGGGAGCATATTCTTGGAGCCCTGAAGTCAACACAAAGCTCAACGTGGTGTATCACAGCAGACATCCTCACAATCAGGCAGATATAAAGTCACACTTTAAGACTGTTAGATGAAATGCTACTAGATATGAAATCCAGTGAATTACTTTCTTTCTTTAACAGCAGAGTTTGTACTTCTGAGTTATACTGGTGGAGCCATCGACAGCCAATAGATGACATTTTTCATGCATGAAAGATGAAAACAGCAGAGAACAAACATACTTGAGTTTGGGTTTGGGAGTACTCAGGACACTCTCGTTGTCCTCCATCTCTGGCCCACTGTCACTCTGGTTGTACACTTCCAAACTGTCATAGAGCAAATCCAGATCCTCCTCTACCTCCTGCGTCTGGTCCACTGGGTCAGAGTCCAGAACCTGCCACACAGGTAGATACATCTTCACCTCGGGGATTGTTATCATGGCCATGAATTAAATAAAGTGTAGGAAGTCAATGCTCATATGCACCAGCTAGTCATTACCATATCTGGACTAATGGGGCTTAAAGAATGAATAAGAACACAGTGGGCGATAACATCAGAAAATCTATAGCAAAGCAGCAAAAAAAAAAAAAAAAAAAACAGAGAGAGAGAGGGAGAGAGAAGGGCAAAAAAAAGATCTGAGCAATGAATACATCCCCAGCTTTAGCTCTCAGCAAGGTAATTAAAAGGTATGTGAGTGATAGAGGCGAGCTAAGGTGCTGCACAGTGGGGATGTATATCATAGGAACTGCACACAGGCAGGCTTGTGGACTAATCAGGTGATTAATGCCTCTCCATAAGAGCAGGAGCTGGCGGGGAGCAGATAAACACAGTCTGTCCCCTCTCTTCTTCCTGGCTATGTATTTATAGAGCTGTAGCCATGCACTCTTCCCAGCTACAAGGAAGAGATTAGTGACAGGAACCGTGATAAAAGATCACTGGGCCACCTGGAGCCTCCAGAACCACCCAGCAAAACACGACTCCGAAAACCTAGAGGTTATCGGAAGCGTCATTAGATTAAATCACTTAAACAGCACTTGGTCCTTGTTGCTTTAATCACAGCACACCTAAAGGAGTGGGTAAAAAGAACGCCAGTCTTGATTCAGTTTGAGGGGCGAGTGAGGAGAAGTGATGCCACAGATGTCCCAGTTTTCTGACAGATGTCACCCTTCTGCAATAACGAACATTATTTTAATGGCTGCATGCAGATCATGCATTAATGGACAACAAAAGGCTGGCGGCTATGACTGGCTAATGTCTATCTGTGGACCAATTACCAGCTATAATCCAGAGAAACATGTATTTAAAGCTGCATAAGATCATAAATCGACATAAATCGACGTCATAAAATCCAAGTGTCAGGGTCTTTAATGGGGTCCACATGTGAATGGCTGCTGATGGAAATGGATGAATCAGAAATCCACGAGGACAGACCTAATGCGGCCAGCCACCGTATCGCTTTCACAGACTTCTTTACTGGTTACTCTCCTCCAGTCAGGAACACATTAGCAGTGATGGAGCAGTACACTGTACAGTGGCAGTCAATACTGAGCTAATACTCTGATGCCTCAAGGGCAGTTTAATAACTGAAGGAGTCACAGCTGAGTAACAGGAGACTTGATAACAGAAGGGCTGAGAAATTCCAGCAGGTCACAGAAAAAAGGATGCATTTTTAAACACTAAATTTAGATTTTTATTGTTTTAAAAGCTACTTTGTTTCGTGTTTGTTATGCGACTCACCTCATCTGTGACCTTAAATCTCTTCAGAAGGGCCACAAATTTCTGTTTAAAATTAGGTTGCTGAAACAGAGAGAGAAAGAACAAGTTAGACCCACAATTATTAGAAAAAGAACCTTGAAAAAGAAAAGGATGAATACCATGATTACACATGTATGACAGCTGAAGGCAGGCTTATAAATTTTCCCAGTTACTGTCCACTGGATTAGTCATTCTTTGTAGAGAGCATTATTATCAGTTCAGTGAGCCCACAGTGGTCATTTACACGCTCATCCACATTGTCCTAATGGCTTGAACAAATACAACATGTCTTCTCTCTCTTAAAAGCGTGTGTACCGGCACACACAGGCCTTGACTTCCTATCATAGTTAATGATTGGTGAGCACCAAGTTCTATGAGGCAGAAAACTCACCCTGGTCATGGAGGTGGTCCGGATCATTTTCCTTCTGGCTTTTTTGGGCTTCCTGACTTCATCATCTTCATCATAAAGGTCCTTCATTAAGAAATATAAATACTTCTCAAAAAAGAGGCTCTTTTTTTACACAAAGTGTAAATTTTTTATGACCAATGAATGTAACATCTGTAAAGGTTGCTGATACTGTACTACAATGTAAATTTCCATGCACAAACCAGTGTTTTTTACATTATATGTTTAAAACCCTGATGCTAGAACTGCATACTGTGTAAATTGTAGATAAAAACAGAATGTAATGAACTGCTAATTCATTTCATACACTACAGAACACACAAAATATCAAAAGTTGATGGTGGGACGCTTTAGATTTTCATGTATTTTTCATGTTTCAATGTAAGCTCCTCTTGAATATGACGGACGCAATGTATCTCTATTAATGAAAAGAGAAAATAGGAGAGGGATGCACAGAGGATTTCTGAGCCCATACAATGATTTCTATAACAGAAGATCACGAGCATCCAAAACAGATTTTTGTTCATGTCCCGTGAAAACAGAGACTTATCTATCTTATAATGAAATCACCATATGTTTACATAACATATACATAACATACATATGATGAGTGTTTACTATTACACTGAAAAAATATCTGTAGATGCTGTAGATGCTGTTTGCAGGACTCAGGCCCTTTGTTGAACATTTTACACAGCATGACTTTTTTTTTTTCTCTCTCTTTTTTTTGAAGGAATCTAGCCTGCATTAAGTTGCACTGGGAATTATTTATTTTTCAGGAAAATGACATTTTCTGGCTCCAACCTGGGCTTGGACTGCGTCATCGCTGGCCTCCTGCTCCGATGAGTAGCTGTCGTCATCGTCCTCTGAATAATTATCCATGTCTGGAGAGCGATCTGAGGAAAAGCAGACACAAACACACACACACAAACACGTGTCAAAATACTGAGAAGTATTTTGTGCATTTTGGTAAGGCAGTATTATATCAAAACTGATGAGATGGGGAGGAATTATAGCCACTGATAAAGACTTAAACTGTATAATACGTACAGTATATAATATAAGTAGTTTGGTGAATTTATACATCAATTACATATACATTTACATATTATATTGTGTGGATGAAGTTGGTTTATTTCTAACCAGATCTTATTTTAGTTTTTTACTAAAGTATCGTTTGATCTACATACCAACAGTAATGAACAAATTAGACCATATAGCACCTAATTAACTCCTCTATTTGCTTGATGAAATGTTATGCTAATTAGATTTCAGAGCTCTTTTGTGATTATGTGTCCGTCTCATTTTAAAGACATTTCAGTGATTGCAACATATTCACATTGTTCTCTTATTTAACATCAATTTTTACCTAAAAAAAACCCAACACATTCCCCAAGATGTATATTTCACTGCATCTAACAGCTAAGGGCAAATCAGGTGAAGGAATCTCTTTTCTTGTTTTCAGAAACAACTAATTCAGGCTTTCTTTAGCGAGTTCTGCGTTCCTTGGTGGGATGGGTGCTATTAAATCTCCCTGCACAGAAGAGAAAGATAAACATCTTTCATCCCCTGCCTTTTTCAAAGTGACACTAGTTTAATACTTGGTGCATGAGCTCATCTGCTATGTTTGAGCGGCCTTCTTAATAACATCCAGAACAGTGAGGGATCAGGGCAGCAGTGAAAAGGCATGGAGTCTGAACAGGGACCAATATTCCCCCCTTGTCCAGAATTAGAGCATTGTAAAGTAATAGGCCCTACATCTGTTCAACTCTCACATCAACATTACAGCCATAGCTGAAGAGAATAACATACCCTTGGCTATAGGAAGACCTTGGATTATTAAGAGTTTATTCTATCCTCAGCTGGGAAATAGGAGCCATGTGGAAAGAGGGAAGCGAGAGGCCACAGCAGGGAGGGTGAAATGACAGGAGGATTTGGCCGGGCAGTATGGGCCCGGGTCTGTCTAACACGGCCACGCTAGGGAGGCGGGAGACGGCTGTGCCCACCTGAGGTTTTGGTCTTGCGGCCAGCTTGTCCGCTACCGTCCTCATGGTCGATAGGCTGGCTGGACAGAGAGAACACGCTGATCTCCGCCACACGAACTGGCGCCTCCTTCACGTTGCTATGGAGACCGAGAATCTGTCCTCCGTCTGTTGGGTGTTGCATCACCTGGACATAGTTTAACACAGAGGCCAGGCATCAGATTATAAACAATTTCTCATAAGAAATTAACTCGAAGCTAATGTATGTAAGACGTTTCTTCACCTTTTTTATGAAATGTTTAACCTCATCTTGTTAAGACAGAACAAGATACTAGGGTTGGGACAACACACCGATCTACATCGAACATATGGTCAATGGGTAAATGATACCGATCCGATATCCTAACATCGGTCAAAAATCGCTAGAAGAACCAGTTGTCAAACGCGCTTTTATTTTGAAAATATTTCTTTTAAACTGAATGTTAATGCCAGAACTCAGGAATAAAGCAAGGTTAAAGGATGATCTAATTACTTTTTGTGATAATTGGAAATAATTGTGATCAAACACTCATGATATTGCTTTCATACATCGTTTTACATCGATCGGTGGATCAAATCGAATCGAAATCATATCGCGTTTGAAACTGATTTGCTGGCAAACATCAAATTGCTGTATCACTGTATTGAAATAATATCATATCATGATAAAACCAGAGATTCCCAATCCTAGTAGATAAACATATTCAATAGACAGAATCCAGTGCACTACATTTGCGATACCATGTCTTATGCAGGAGCTCCACCAATCATTCTGCAGATCAAGGACAAACCATGATCATGAAACAAAGACTGCAGGGACACCCTCCTTCTGTCTCTTTATCAAGCCAATGCTGACCCAACAGAGATTTAAACAGATTCTGTTACAGCCTGTTACTGCTGCAGGCTCAGAAATTTACCGACTGATTACAGGCTGATAGCAACGCCGTCCCTAAATAAATCTTCATTAGCACAACACTGCTTTTCCAAAAGTGAACATCTAAATGAGCAAAGTCAATGTGCAGATATCATCTACTCCCAACAGCAGCGCACTTTAGTTGAACTGTTTTGAATTAGATGAGAAAGGATGAGCTCTCATGCTAAGCTCCATCTGGGGGGTACTTTCAATATTTCACTTGATGAATTGCTGTACAGGGATCGGGCTCATTTTGCTCAAACACTGCTGGGAGTGCACTCGGGTGCTCCCCCACCAAGTCCAATAAGTAACTTCCTCCCACACAAGGCTCCGATAGTTTTCAAATGACGGTGCGAGAGGGTTGACTCTACAGCAGATGACAACGTAATTACCCAACAAGATCCAATAATGGCCAAACTAGCTTTCTTCATAGAGGCCTATGGCAGCAGCAAACACTGAAACAGCACAGCAGCTGGGTGGTATTTTAAAATACACTGATGCATTAGTCTTGTTTTCAGATGTCAATCAATTCCTGTCCTTAGGCTGCTGCTGGAAAATAACTGGCTGAGAATGGACGGCACATCTGCTGCTGTAATTAGGAAATAAATAAATGAATAAATAAATAAAACGGCACCTGTGTTATTCCAAGTAAACATGACTCATGAAATCTGTTTTAATCTTTTATCTTTATACCATATCACTTACACCTTAACAACAGACTAACAACACCTGGAGCCAGCCTTTTTTTGTTTATCTTTCTCTGCTTTATGAAGCTACATTCAAAGCAATCAATCACTAAAACATCAGCAAAAAAAAGTTAAAGAGAAAGAAAAGAAAGTCGTTTAAAGGTTTTAGCAAGGGGAGCATTTTGAAGGCCTAAACAAAACATGGAAGTCCACTTAAAAACTAGACTATTTTTAAATGATCCAAGAAAAAAGAAAGAAAAATGTAATGATTCATCTCTTCTCCAAACAATCTCCCAGTCCATTATTTCTACAGCATGGCTTCATGCGCTGTTTTTAGAAAAGTGCATTTAAAGGCGCCACCAGATGGTCCATCATTTTGAACAGCTGAGCACTACATGTGATGAGAATGAATCATCAGAAATAATCAGAAAGTATATCACAGGAGGCCTCCTCTCTGGCAACCAAGGCATGATAGCCCTGCCAATCACTGTCAGAGAGGAATGAAATCGCGAGCTCACAGCAAAAATGTCCTGTTTCTCAAGGGACACGAACCGTCTGACAATGAAACATGGAGGGAAATGAGTGAAAGCAATGCCCAGACTTCAGACACCATGCAGTACCTCCGCCATATTGATGACTCCAACGGCCAAAGTTTTGTAGCCCAGGATGGTCCGATTCTTGTATCGTTTCCGTCTCTGCAGCATGATCTGCAGTCTGTTGGCATCCCTCTTCAGAAAATGGGGGTACTGAAAACAAGACAAAATGTCAGACAACCATCAAAGTCAACATCATATATTCAACAGCTTTTAGACGAAAACCCAGAATCATAATTCTCAAATCAGAATCATCACAATCAATTAGATCCTAGCACTAGGACCCACCAAATATTACTCCTTTTTTTATAAAAATTTAGCTCCTGGCACAAAACAAAGTTCACTCAACTGGGGCCACAAATATGTACGTGTAATAAAAAAAAGAGGCATTGTCATTATTATTTCAGAAGATTCATCTTTTGTCAAAATGAATCCCACCTCTGTGGAGTCTCATTGTGTCTGAACTTAGTCTAAATATAGATTTTTATTACTTATTAGGTCTACAGTTTTCTATAGATACTGTCTATGCTCAGGTTTCACAAGTTGGCTGAACATCTCTGCTTACATCCAATTTAAAATAATGCTTCACTTTGTTCAGCAGCAGTTCTGCTTGGTGTTAACCTCTTTAAACTTAAAGTAGAGCAGTATCTGTTCTGGAAGTGTGTAATGCAGATTTTTGCTGTCGGTATAATTCACATACGTCTCCTAAATACCTCACACGCAGGTAGTAGTTGTTGCAAAAGCAATGCGGACACAAACAACTTTGTGTTTTGACAAGAGGACAACACTCAGTGAGTAGCGTGTGAGTGTGCTGCTGACTAACATCAGGCGGCGTCTTGCATCAGACAGCTACATATGCTGATCAACACAGAATAGAAACCCGAGGAGCAGCTAGAATGCTGTCCAAAGCAGCTGCCAAGTAACCTAAAGTGCTGTCATGTCAAAACCCGTGTAGCTGCGGCACAACATAAGTCATACCGTATAACTGAATAACGTTTACTGTTCACTCAACATGAGGGGATGCAAAATGACACATTTGTGGTGTAGAATATTAAGCGACTAAGCATGTTTTAATCAGTGTTGCATATTCTACAAATGCAAAAAAGGTGGACTCTGATGCAGTTTCGGGGGTAAAACGCAGATAATCTTGCTCGTCAAGTGACTCTCACACATCAGCGTGAGAATTTACACAATAATGTCAAAGCACTTGCCTGTAGTGAGAATGTGAGTTCCAGGTCCGTCTCCATGAGCCCGCTGGGAGGAAGGACGTACTCATTCGATCTCAGAAGACGCTTTGAACCCTGGGGGATAAAACAAAACAAAGCAAAATTTCATTATAAGCACAGCAATGCAGTACCTTGAGTTTCCTGTTTTCTTTGTTTTAAGTTACTAACAAAAGGCATTCATTTAGATTGGCAAGAAAACCAAAAAATTTTTTTTAAAAAACACACATTAGGCAAACTTAAACACTCAGGTTCCAGAGTTAAATCAAGTCCAGTGTATATGTAAAATACATTAAAAAAAAACAACTTCAGTTGACCAAAATGTTGTACATCCCCAAATTCCCAAAGCAAACAATGAAATAAAAAACTCAAATAAAACAAAATACAAGAGTAAAAGAGTAAATAATCATCAGATCATGACTAGTAATTTTGCAGAGAACTAATCCAAAAACCAGCAAGTTTTACACAGTACGTATCCTTATGTGTATATCAGCACTGTAGCTACAACATAGTGCATTTCATTATGTTTATCTTAGCTGTGTTTACCTGATCCATAATATTTTGCTAGCTTGGCAAGCTATCATTATCAGAGGTGATTTGCCAGCTTCCATTTCTTTTCTTTTTTTAAAGGCCACCATCACTTTCCCTCCATGTCTTTTTTAGCAGATGTACCAAATATCTTCCAACCTTTTGAAGGAGAGATTTAAAAAAATAAATAAAAAGGGCTACAGTAACCACAATATGCTTAAGGAGGAGTTACACATCTGACTATATCCCACGTTTTTAGTTGCTTCTTAAAAGAGACATGTATTCAGACAACAGTGAACAAATGTGCAGGACTCATTTTAGTCAACAGCCTGCTTCACCTTCACACATTTATGTACATTCGCAGCTTACAGTAGCCTAGAACAAACAGTCCTCCATGCCCTCACTGCTTTCATGGAAAAGTATTAACAAAAAGGTGACATAATTTATGCAGAGTGATTTTTCCACTATAGAGGCCGGATTTCAACCATGCTCTTTTAGCATCTTAGACACAATGCCTCCTACATAATAAGGAAAATATCATTTGAGGTAAATAAAGACAATAACGTCAGAGTGCTGATAAATTTATAATCTCATTTGGACAATGATGAGCTACTGTCTCAGTGATTCTGCATTTAGCTTCATTAAGTAATGGCAACAATTCTGGTTGAGAAACACTCGTCACCTGAGCTAATCTTAGCGGCTGAAGCAAAGATTTTCGGGGATTTAAATGCTTCAGGTTGTGGCAAGTCTGTTTAAAATAGAAGGTCGACAACACAAAGTAGCCCCAGATGACCAGTCTCAGCCTTCAGCGTGCTTCTCTCATGGATTAAAGTCGATCCTGTTCACCTTCCAGGTACAGATTAATTCATCAATCTAGCTTCTTTTTCTTCCTGTCCTAATCTTGAAAGAGGGACCTCGGGTACGAGGACACCAACCACTTACCAAGTCTTGGTCTCAGGATTTTTAGTCTTGTTGTCCCAGCTAAAGACAGGCGCTTTTGTAACACTTTTGGCAACTCTGGAGTGAATAGGCTTCACAAGCCATCCAAGCTTAGGTGAGCTACCTGCCTTACCTGCCAGCAGAACTAACCTGGGGATAAACCCTTGTACAATTTCATGTAGTGGGTAAGACACTGGATCCCAACGTCCTCAGCACTGCCAAATCATGTAACGGATACCAAATAACACAGTTGGGCGTGTGCTGAGGAATCAACACCAGACACCAGACAGTTCAGCTGACGGTTCATCTTACTCATAAACAGCCATTAAATGTTTAGAAGGGCCCGGCTTTCAGAGTGACTGTGTGCATTGTCCTGGAAGAAAAATAGAGACCTTGAAAATACAAAATAAAGATTTTTCTCTCTGCCCACGTTGAATCAGAGTAGACACAAATCAGATCACAGTAACCTTGCAACATCGATTTGAGCTAATAATGCTTCTGCTGTTAGCTTTGTACTTGGCTATAGTGTCTTATTGTATGCTGAATGCACTTCAGCGATTACAGACTGATTATTTTCTGCGCTTTGACCTGTATGGCAGCTTTCAAACTGCACTTTGATGCATTAGCAGCATCAATTAGAAAGAAGTGAGAATGAATTAAATTCTACATCATTTGAGTTAACACTACTTTTTCTAATGCCATTTATTGATTAAACTTATATCAACACATTATCTCATTAACTCTGACTGCCGTATTATATTATTACATTAATATTAATATTCAGATTTAGTTTCTTAACATACATCAACTTTTATTTGATCTACTTCTGTAATAAAACCTTCATGTCTGAATATACTGTTATGCTGAAAATGTATTTCAGCAAAGTAATTAATAGGTTGATTTAACTTGTTTTTTTTTTCCTCCAAAAAGTGGAAATGAGTCAACAACTATTTTTGTATGCTTCCTGTCTTACCTGTGGCAATATTGAGAGGTAAAAGAGTGGAACAGAAATCCAAGATTCACTTCCTTCAGTCTGAACAGATACATAACTGGGGTTTGATAAAAAAAAAAGAAAAGAAAGACTTTCCAACACAGCTCGGTCAAGGTCCAAAATGCACATCAACACTGAGCTTATATGAAAAAGGCACTGCCAGCAATCCCATTGCAATCCAGGGATGTTAGATTACAGAAGGTGATATCAAAAGCAACGTAATGATCCCACCTCTCAGCAGTACAGCTACTCCTTGTCCTCTCTGTCACTTCCTCAACAGATTGCTCAATGCGTGATCATGAGTTTTGTTTGTGTGCATTGCATATGGATGGGCCACATTGTGTGTGGCACTGAAAGAAAAGGTGAATATATGTGCCTCTTGCTCCTTTTTAGCAAAATAAAGATGAATATTAATGCATGAAAGTATGACTCAATCAAACCAAATATAATAAGAAGACTGCTTACTGACGCGTCACAGTACAGCATGTTTCTTTTCTTTTTGATGGACTGGTTACCTGTTAAAGATACACCCTGCTTTCTCTGCTTAACACATTTTGCATCACACAGGCTGCTTTTTTATGAACAGAAACTGGAAAGCAGAGAAAAAAAGTGATTATCTTTGCATCATCAAATTAGTTAACATTTTGACTGGTATGAGTTCCGTTCATTACTTTAGACATATATTAGTGTGAGGAGCTTTTAAAAAGGTGCAGCTGTAATGGATTTGATGCCATGTATAATGTTTTGTGAACATGTCATGCATGTTGTTTCACCTCCCTGAAATTACAGCCCAGCTGTGCTGGTGGTGCTTAACTGGAAGCTAAATCCATGGTGTGATCTGAAAGCACGGTGTGCAACAAGATCATGTTATAAAATCAAGCCAGCAATACCTAAATTACATGGAATTGACATTTGCATCAAAATGTATAGTTATACTTGCTGATGCCATAAATCTATGTGAATCTCAGAAAATGCAAAACTGTAACCTTAATTCAATTCAATTCAACTTTATTTGTATAGCGCCGAATCATAACAAAGTCATCTCAAGGCGCTTCACTGACAATCAGTCAAGCAGTCTGATTGTCACAC
>JBBDHI010000017.1:7045576-7056937 GCA_037177115.1 Craterocephalus stercusmuscarum
GCTCCGTTTGTACTAACCCTGCACCATGAGTTAAAAGTATATGTGATCTCATCACTACCCCCCTCAATCCTGATTCTAGATTAGGTCTAAAAGTAATAATTCTAACTGCTTAAATGACTGAAAGACTTCTTCTGAATGAGAAGTTTGTTGAAACACTTACATAACTACATAACAATAATAGTAAACGTCAAGATTATATGAAATATTTTATGTGCGAACTCACGGTACTGTTTCGCGATACGGCCAGGTGTACTTTTAGTAGTATCGTTACAGCCATAGTGGTTACTGGTTACAATCATTGCGCTTTCAGGACATTTCAGAGACAGCATTGTCATAAATAACCTGGAGATAGAAACACTCACGTTTAAGGGCTTACAAAGATACTGCAGCGACAGTATTGGTAGAAGGAGGAAAAGACTATGTGAGGACATGGTGCTCAAACAAAGTGGCTGTGAACAGGCTGCCCACTTTCTAATGTCTTCATGCAAGTTGTTTTGGCAGGAAACACATCAGTACCAGTTATGCTGCAAAGTTATTTGTCCTTTGACTGAACCATGCGCATCAAAAAGTTCATTATGTAAATATGGACATGTGTCCTTTCAGACCGTGACTAATGTGGCATAGAAAACAAGACCGACAAGCACTCTGAATTTAACGATATGCTGCCTAAACAGAACCACCCCTTTGTCGTCCTTTTCCCTGGTCAGCGTTCTCGTTGATGTTTTGCCAGTTCCATGCCCTCGGATCACTGCACAGCAGTTGTCGGGGGCACGAAACAGGGGGAAGTGGTGGATGGAGGAAGAGTGATGTAACAGAGTGCTGGATGAAAAAAGAAACTGTCTATGTTTGGTATGTGCTGAGGGCCATCCAGGCAAGAGAAGAAAAAAAGATTTCAAGTAATGCTTTTAGTGCTTTCAACACAGCATTTCCTGTATTCTCTGTGATCTGAATGTAGTCACATTTTTTTAATAATGCATGATTAAACAAAATATTCTGCATGACATTCCTTAGCAAACTGTATGGCACTGGTTTATATGTAGAGATCAGACAAAAAAAAGAAAAAATCTTCTGCCATTATGCCCCTTTGGAGAACACCAAAGCACTTTTGTTCTTCAATAACACTATGATTTGTTCATGTCTTAATGCATAATTTATCACAAATAAAGCATATTCAAGTTTAAAAGCTCTTCTGAATTTTTCATTTACTTACAAGAAACGCAGGCCCACGTAATACCGAGGTGGCAGGCAGCCAAAGGAACTATTAAAAAGTGCTTCGGGTGCAAAACGTAGTGGTTACAGTCTTTTTATATTTTATTCATAGCCTTTCTATCAAAACATAAAAAAACAGAAGACAGAGCTCTACATTTACAAATCCACACTTCAATGTCACACCCAGACATGCTCTTAAATAACGATTATTTTCCTATTTTCTAATTCAAGACTGTAAAGCAAATGGATTGCAAAGCTTTTTTGTTGGTGTAGGGAGAGAGCGAAGGTAAGAAGAAAAAACTTGTAAATAATTTGGAAGTACAGTAGCTAAATTAATTTCTACTCCCGTGGTTGATTTAAAGTGATCAAATCCAATCTAAATCACTGAAGTGGTTTTAGCAAGTTCACACAGTGGGATGTGCCATATGAGCTTAGCCTGCACTTAGGCTTGCATGCAAAAGCTATTTTAGACCCCAAATATCTGGTTATGTGCGCCAGATGACCATATGCTGGATGGGCTTTAATTCCCCTGAATGAAATCTTCTCATTCTGGGGAATAAGGCTAAGAGGGGTAAAAACGGAGCAAGAGGAAGCCAGATTTCTACTTAACATGTAAATCAAAACATATGTTTACATGCAAATGAAAACATTAACCTCCACATAACAAACCTCAAAGGTTAAAAGCAGCTAAATAGGAGTCATCGGAAGGCAACCTTCATAGGAATGAAGTGTGGAGTGCCAAAGAGGTTTCAAAGTTACAGTCATGGGTATTAAAGGTGGGGTCATGGCATTTCTACTTTTAACTTTTTGATGTCAGCTCATTGGTGATTCTCAGTGAAATTTACTTTTACGAATATATCCTTTTTTTCAAAACAAAAACACAATTCATGTATCTATTTTGAATAGAAGGAGTCATGTTGTGCTCCTTTTTCCAGAAAATCAACACCATTTATTATGGAAATTTATGTGTAAATCATATATTGCATATAGTAGCTTCTACTATAATCTGGATTTCTGTTTTTATATATATTTTGGCACCACATAGTTTTTTTAAAATTCCCTCAATCTTTTCTCATTTTCTGATACTTCTGTAACATTGCAATTTCTCAGTCAGGGATTAGTATACATCTCTGATTCTGATTTACAGTAGTCTCAATAAAATGAGAATAAATGCCACAAACAATACAAGCAGCTCCATTTTCTCTTTTGAGATCTGTAGTACTCAATAACCCCTAAAGCACATTACTGGGATACGAGAGAGCATGCAGAAAAACAGCCAGAAAGCTCAGGCCACATGCCAAGCTGAAAGAGAAATACTTGACTTGCTATTTTATTCTCATGTACCCACATTTCTCTCATCTGTAGTTGCACTAATGATAGTTGGTAAGCTACTGGTCCCTGCTGTAGCCACAATATGGCTCTAAGTCATGTGTAGAATTGGTCCAAGTTGTTAAAACAAGCACCGCAGAACATAATGGCTACTGGTCGGTTAATAACACTAACTCACAGTGTCATTTTTCTGTCGTATATTGGTTCCACGAACTTTGGACTTCCCTGTTGCTCCATTTCCCAGTGATTTGTTCCAGTTTTTAGTGGTTAACACTAATATTTCACAGAATCTTGTTTTTGCATTGGATGTTACCGGTAATGCACTGATGGTGCATTTAGTGATGGAGGGAAAATCTGAATTTCCAACGTGTAATAAAAAAACAAGAAAAAGAATGTCAATAATAAGTAAATTTCCTTGTTAAAAGTTGTTATTAAACATGGAACCAAACACAAATTAGGCAATGTAAACTAACTAATATTGAGGTTAATCACAAAGCAACAAGCTAGATCAAAGGATTTTCAACCTTCCCACTTCTAAAGCAAATGCAACATCATCTGAAGGGCAAGGATTTTGTGAGTTTGTGGTGACTTTAGGCACCATATCTGCACCCTTTTCCCACAAGTATTCCTCGATAATGCGAAACACAAGATAGTGTGGGCTAAATCTAAACAAGAAAATATTTACAAGTGACAAAGCAGATTAATCCTGATTAGCAACTGATTGGGCTGACAGAATACTGTGCAGAAACTGAGTTTTACTTGGTCCAAATGATGAGCTTTTTTCCATCTATTTTCAGAACTGATTAAGCACCTTAAACCTGTCCTACATCATAACCCACAGGGTATTTTTATTTCATTTTTCTGGAAAGTCTCTTTTTTATACGTCGTTTTATATATATTTGTTGACATTAAGTCTTCCATGTGGTTCCTGAGCAGTGACAGGTTTATCTGGTCCAGTGTGGAGGCAGACCAGGTGTTCCAACTCTTGTACAAAACTGTGAAGATATACTATGAAAGGGAAAAAAATGGGGGAGGAGATAAACCACTTGCTTTCTGGGTGAGTGGAGGATGTAATAGCTGTGCTCCTACCAGTTATAATACTCCGCATTATGGTCTTAGTAGACTCCGAATCTGACTATTGTTGGGATTAATGCCACATTTTATGTAATTTTGCATGGGATGGCGCATTACAGCTCAGTGGCAGATTACATTTCCATTTGATTCAAGCCAATGCTTTCCCTCAAACACCCATTTAAAAAGGGGATTTAAATCTGTAAAGTGTGAATCAGAGGTTTTAACAGTACACGTAGGTGATAGACTCCTCTCAGAAAATAAACCACAGCCAGCTGAATGAATTTCCTGTTGAAAAATATGGAGCAAAGGAAAAAAAACATCTGAAACAAAAACTTGCTGATTACTGAAAATACAAAAGCAAGACGAGGATAAAACCTGTCCCTATAGTTTATCAAGTCAGGCGTACAACGTAAAAGAGCTTCTTCCAGCATAAATTCAAGCGACTATAGTACTCTCACCTACATGCTAACACAACCGAGCAGCAAGATTTGCAAGTCAGCAAACCAAATTCTTCTTTAAGTTCATCGTGGTCTCTCCACTTTTAAGCAAGTGCCTTCAGATGCACAGGCTCCTACTGAGGTCTGTCAGATTATCTTAGCCTCCAATTCCACAGCTCAGCCTCTCTAGTCGCAAATAAAACACCAGGTGGCATTCACAGTCACACCTCAGCAATGTGACAGTCATTTTCAGGAACTAAGCCCATGGCTCTCATCCTTTGTTGAAGTTTTTGCATCGGTTAACAGCTCTTTTGTCTCTGCAACTGATTTGAAACTGTTAAGGTCAGCAGGCTGATGTTTGTGGTGGAAAAAGACCACACCAGCCACAGGACATCATAACAGAAATAAAAATCTCCATAGAAAGGAGAAAACTCTTGGATGGGATGGTTCAGAAACTGCAACTTGTTGTACAGCTTTTCCTAATAAAATTAAATATTCCAACACTTGCCCACTGTATCCATTGAATCCAAAATGTGACCAGTTCAACTGAGAGATGCAAATTCTGTGATTCTAGCTGCCTGCCTCTGACAATGAGCTTTTAAACCCTGTTATGGCGGCGGATGGCCTGCCTACAGAAATGTTCCTGGTAGGATCAAAAGCTCAAACACTTCATTTAAAACAAGCACTGGAAAGCCTATTGATGAGAAAAACTTCAAAGAAAAGACTAATCATTAAGAAAGTAAATCATTTTCTAGGCTTACTTAAAGGCTCGGTTCACAGTTGATGTAAATGCAAATTTTCTGCCTATAAAAAATGCACAACTGGGCGAATTATGAAACAATGAGTGTTGCTCTCAATAGAGAACTGGATTCTGGGCCTTTACTGTGACGCCCCACATGCTCGCATA
Source organism: Craterocephalus stercusmuscarum (assembly GCA_037177115.1). NCBI lineage: Eukaryota > Metazoa > Chordata > Actinopteri > Atheriniformes > Atherinidae > Craterocephalus > Craterocephalus stercusmuscarum. The sequence goes on from JBBDHI010000017.1 coordinate 7,050,533, forward strand.
TATTCAGAAATGCAAAACAGCATGAATAAATGAAAACACAGAGAATATGTTGGAGTCTTGTGTTGAGAGTGCAGAGCTTATGTAAGCGCCTTTGGAAAAAAGAAAAACTACTGAGGATGAATTCAATGAGGGGAAAAAAGAAAAAAAAAACACTAGTGGGTTGGGTTGGGTTGTCAGTAGATGAAAACGCAATGAGATGGAGAGAAGAGCCTTTCTGACCTATGTGTTGACCCATGGGAGCTTTGACATCTGTAGCTCCTGGCAAGTCAGGGCAGACTCAGTCTCAATCTGGATGAGAAATAGCAAATGCTAAGCCTCAAGTTGGGACAAAGTAGTTTTATGATCTATCACCACTGGGACAAAAAAGCTTTTAAATAAATAAAAAAAATTGTCGAACAAGTTTTCAATTGAAAAAGTCAGTACACCTGATGGACACTTAGCATAGAAGCTATAGAACGGCACTGAGGTAAATGTCATCTGGTCAAATCTAAATGAAAGTTCTGCTGACATTTACTTAAAAGGATCAGCTGAGTTTTACCATTCATTTTTTATGCTGGCATATGGTTCCTCAGCTGAGCATCAGACAGGATTAAGTCTGCCCTTTAACTCTCACAACCACCACAACCGTATCCGTTTGTCTGCTCTCATTAGTGATTGGAGATTTTAGAATCACAGCCTGCTGCCAGTGAAGGAAGGAGAAATGTTCCTAATGAGGTTACACTGGTGCTTCGAGTGTAGAAAATATTCCCTGAGGGATACATTTACTGCCGGTGCCTATGATGTTGGATGGACTGCAGTTTCAAAAACTCGGACTTTGTCTTTCTGCACCGTAGAGAATGTTTCCTGGGAGAAAAATGACCTCGGCGAAATGGGAATTGTGCAATCAATAAATGAAGGATGGTCAGCATCAGCAACTGTCATTTAGATTAACATCCAACAGCGGTCATATGGAAAATTTTTAATTCCTCATAAAAAACCATGCTGCATTATAAGTGACCGAGGGCCCTGTTATTTAACAGCAGTGTTGTGATCCTTGGATATAAGCATGAAATAAACAGCGGCAGCCTGAATATACTTGCTGACTACTACACCTGCTTCACGTCTCCGGGCCTTACAAATGACTAATGGACTCCACGTATAGGGGCTTGGACTTCTCCAGAGATTCCATTCACAGATCTTGCTTTTTTTCTGCATCCATGCAGTAATAATTCCAACATAAATGATGCAGAGGTTGGTGAACAAAGGAGGCAAGGCTAACAGCGCTGATGCTGTGTACTGCTTGAATAATGAGCACACAGCATGATAAGGTTTACTGTAGGGATTTCAGTTGTCACCTAAAAACAAACACCACGGTTGAAGCATTCCTTGGAAGTCAAAGAAGATGCTTTAAGGTTAAGTCTAATATGTGAGCTTTAGAAAAGAGAAGTTAAAAATATTAAAAATGAATCATTTTAATGTTTTTATTTTTAAAACAACAGCTCGACACACTGCTCGGCAGCATGGCTGCATGACATGCATTTAAAGCACCAAAACAAATCTTCACCTTTCAGAATTTAAAGTGCTGGCTTTCTGACTCAAATCAAATTAAATTACAAAGCAACTGACTTCACTATCAAGAACGAAAACGCCAGAGATTTTATAGAGATGAGATGGTGGCAACACTATTAGAGCATACGTGGACAGAAACAGGACTCCAGACAGTTTAGACTTGTTAATCTGTGATTAGACAAAGTGGGGAGGGCATCCAGCTCATGCTATTTGAGAGTTGAACCTCTAAATGCTGTTACATCCACATCTAATCAACCCAGGCAAATGTGTTTATCCTGTTTCTCCCAATGTCTTTCAGCCAAAACAACAACATAAACCATCTTGGCAGCTGTCACAAGTGAAAGTAGGATACTACGGGATATAAAAGCAGACAATAACAAAATACTGTAGGAGCTCTGTCATGGCGACAATGTTTTATGTATTCAGACAACACGCTGTTTTTGGAAGTGGTCTGTAAATAAAATGATTCCTGGTTATATGGTCAGCGAGTTAACACAGCTCAGAGGCCTGATTGGGAGAAGTGGTAAATAAGTGCAAGAAGAAGAAGGGAAAAAAAGCAAGAGACACGTTGTCCCCAGTTTGCTTATTTTGACAGGGTTCTCCCCGTATCAGGACAGTTTCCTTGTCTCTCTCATTCGCTCAGGAAGTTGGATCTCTTCACTTATTCAGACCCAGGTTCCGCCCACACAAGAATCTGGCCTTTCTCCCATTCTGGGGTCCAGGTAGGGGGGCAAATAAACTTTTCTCCCATTTGTAAGGAATTCAACAGGAGCATTCAGCGCATGCCTTTTCACTATACAGCTAGAGGCCATGTCAGCAAAACTTTTCAATGGGTTGGATGACCAGCAGCTCCAATCCTGCCCGCTTCCCAGACTCTGTTGTTGGTCAACAACAGAGCGAGGAGAACACTGAGGCAGGCTGGCTTCGGCTGTACTGGCAACTCTCCAGTTGCCAGGAATGTGAAATGTTTCCCAAGGAAATTCCTCCTCCTCCAGGAAAGCAGGGAAGGAAACCAAGAGAATTTTGACACATTTCAGGCAGTGGGAGTAAGCATGAAAAAGGGAGTGAGGGTGTTGATTGGTCTACTGCGAACAAAGTGTGCGAACAGCACAGCGGAGGAGAGTGAAGCCAAGTTAGGACTTGGATTGATTTGAGGATGAAACAAATGGGGAACGACATTGGTTATCAACTTTAATAAAGTCTGAAATGCTTATTCCTGTAAATTTGCTCTAATAGAGAACAAATGGCCCATTACAAAAACGTTTGCTCATATGCCGGTTAAAAACTCAAACAGCTATAACAGCACTATTTATTTTCGCATGTTTGCTGTAAAACGCTAAAAAAAAACAACTGTATTTGGTGAACACCTCAGGCTCCTGCAAGGATTGCATACAATTACTCAACAATTTTTTTGGTTACAGACTCTGACCACACCTGTCCATTAAAACAGAGCATTGTCCAGCGCATCCAGCGTATATTTTGTTTGCCAGAGCTGTGCATTAAGTGCCAGATGATAAGCTCTGTCACAAGCAATTATTTGAACAATTGCAGTAATTTATATAATACTGACAATGTCTACAAAGTGGTCATTTTCATCTTGAGTGTTTGAGATTGTGGGATGCGTTGTCCTTTTATTGGCCTTTTCCAGGAAATTACTTTCTCTGAAATAACCAGTTTGAACACAAAATAGACCACTTTAGTCATTTCTATCATGTAAACATTACATCAGCTGCCAATTGTGCTGCCAGCCAAAGACTGCAAACATGATGCAGACTGACATAGACTGCTGTGTCACTGTCCTGAAGGGCACTGGAGATGACTGGTGATGCCTTGTTTATGATTCTGAAAGGAAGCAGAGGATTAAGTGGACAGTGTGTGTGTGTGTGTGTGTACAGCATCAGATTACTAGCTCCTCTTTTCCTGTTATGAAATTACATTAGCGCAGCACCCCAGCTAAGAGAAACAATATCCATGACTTCAGGTGAACATATTGTTGAGGAGATGAAAGAGTACATTAAAAGGACATATTATCTGAAACACAGGGCTGCTTTGTTCTGGCCTCAATTCAATGATTTGATTCTAGGTTTAACAAAAAGTTTAATATCAATGATGCCAAATTTAAACATTAAGCATATCCTGAATATACTTGTAAAAAAACTTCTAGCTGATGGCTTCTTGTTCACTGACCTAGAGCAAAAACGACGTAACAATGTTGCTCCAGTTCCGTCTCGGCTTTGTCTCTGCGTGACTTTCTGTAGTTGCTGACATACACGGCAAAAATCAGTTTGATTCACTGCACAGACTTGGGGCAGAAGAAACAACTATCTGACTTGCGTCTGCAAAGTACGCCCAACAGCGACTGAGATGGAGCTCTGCTCTGCCACACAAAAAAACAAGGTCAGCTTGCGATTCACATTAGTCAAACAGCCAGAAAGACGGATGCTTCACTGGAGATAAAATGAGACGTATGTATTCTGTAGCCTGTAAGCACACCCTTTATGTCTCCACCTTTCCCGAATCCAGATTGAACAAAGTCATGGCAAAAATCCAAACCTGGAAAACACTCCTCATCCAGTGAATCTGGAAGGCCTATAAACTATCAGATGCTCTAACGGAGTGTATCTGCGGAGCAGAGATGGGCAAATTGCTCAGCTCAACTCCTGACCCCAAGTTATTATGAATCTTTGAACCTGGCAAGAAGCCAACCCTCTCGTCGTGCTGCACATTCTTTATTGTTAGAAAATAAACACAGCAACCTGATGACCTCTGCATAAGTGTCATTCCTGAAAATACCACATCGTTCCATCAACAAACGTCTGCCTTGCCACAAATATAGGCAGGTCAGATGGATTCCTCGGCCGGCTGCTGAGCTCCTAGACTACATTACTAAGTAAATAACCAAACATTGCTCTTGCATATTTGTCATGACAAGGAAGTGGCAACAGCGCAAATAAATGTCCCTGTGCCTAAATGATTTTATAAAATACAGAACACGCACAGCCTGGCCAAAAGAAAGCAAAGGAAAAAATCTTAGTCTATCGGGCCGGATTAGTCTGCTTCAACCAAACAAAACAAATAATGATATTCCTGAAAACTAACACAATCTAGTTTAGAAGTGTCCAATGCATTATTAAAACCCTGAGGGAAAAGTGGTAAGCCATCCCCAATGTGGTCAGAAGAAAACCCTGACAGACTGTGAAAGGAGATCACATCATGTTTGGTGAAAGGAAAGCTGTACCGCGCATACAAAACAGCTTTGGAGAAAAAGATTTTTTAATCCAGCTATAAAATAAAAGCTTCAGATTGTTAAAGAGCATCACGATTGGACTCTGGAGTAATACAAAAAGGTTGTGTGATCTAATGCGCTTAGTTTTACCCTGTTCCACAGTGATGGAAAGAGCACAACGTATACAGAGTGCAGCATTTCCTTAGGTAAAATATATTTTCAAAAACCATCACAATAAAAACCATGAGCAGACAAATAAGCCCCGATAGACTTTACTGAAATGTATTCTATTCAGTTTCCCCGAATATGAACACTGCTTCACTTTAGGAATAGGTAAAGGCAATGTGGGTGAACTGCAATAATTAATCATCAAAGAAGAAAAAAATATCATCTACCAGCTGCCATCGGTTAGTCAGCAGCATCATCAAAGCAGCAGTCAGCTATTTGCTTGGGGGGGGGGGGGATTTGAGGTAAGTGAGGTCAAATTTATACTGCTTAGTCCCCCATTTTAAGGTTTTGCATTGCTTCAGGAAACAAAAACAAAAAAAACTAATCATGATTTCAAATACAAGCTAATAAACGAATGCTACATGGCATTTACAACATTGAGTGTGGTATTCTGGCAGACGTGACAGTGCTGGTATTAAAACAAGCCCAACTGTTCCAGTGGACAGCCTGTTAAGGATGAGACTACCACAACACTTGTCTGGCAGGTAAAAGCCAGTCGTGCACCATAACAGGGTAATGAAACAGCAGATAAACCAACTGGGATTTTCTTATCCTGTTACAGTATGTTTTTCTTTTTTAGTCTGATCTGCGAGTGTTGATTTTGGTATATTTCTTTATCATTTGAAAGAATAAGAAAGTAAACATATAAGAAAGTGACTTGAAGGACCTTCCACTTTTTGCAAAGGGTCATGTTTTTTCTGCTACATTTTATAGACAGTCCCTGCTCACTACAAAAAAAGCCAGCTGCAAGTAGAGCCTGGTGTTACTTGTCCAACACAGAGGAGAGCTTGTTTTAATGAATATTAGATTGTCGATCAAAACCTTCCTTCTCAAGATTTCAAATCAGTGCCAAAAGCGTTAGACAAAACATAAAAGCATTTTAGAGTCTCAGTGCACACGTGAACAAGTCTGACTGGCACAGAATCAGCCAAGAAGTGAACAATTCCAGTCACCAGCTGATCAATGGATGCATCCCTAAATAAAAACTAAAAATTGAATGCGTGAACAGAACAATTATTAATCCATCTTTACTCTGTACAATAGTTAAGAAGTACATGTAAAGAAATGTGACTGCCCACAATATGTAGGACCACAGATGTAATTTAGTGGCTTGGTGCCACGGGTGGGTCAAAAGCAAAACTGGGAGTAACCACATGTTCATGTAGAGAAAGTAAATAAAAGCTTGTGTGTTCTTCAGTGTGGATAAAATATTGTTTCCTAAGCATGGTTTTAGAAAACGCTGCAAGGTTTAGGATTAGAATCCATCTGGTAATTACTAATAAACAACAGCTGTGTGCAATGTTAGAGGTAGGTACCACAATAAAAAAAGAAAGAAATTCAACTGATAAACAGGATGATATCCTCATTTGAAACCATGCCCCTTAGCTGGACACCCACATTTG
>JBBDHI010000017.1:7057417-7068291 GCA_037177115.1 Craterocephalus stercusmuscarum
AAAGAAAGAAATTCAACTGATAAACAGGATGATATCCTCATTTGAAACCATGCCCCTTAGCTGGACACCCACATTTGTTACAGACTTGTGGAGGAGCAAACAGCTGCACACAAAATGGCCAAGCCCCTGAAAGAATGCCGAGGCAAAATCCCCAAAACAGGCCTTGGGTTGGGCTCCAATTAGAACTTCTCACACCAACCACGGCTATGAGGTTTAAATACACAAGAGGCAGATATGAATTAGCAAAATTAAGCAAACGCCAAAGCCACAAGCCACCATGTCATACTATTATGACATTAAAAACTCTTATGACAACAGTCATAAATTATTAGGTTCAATAACTATTACTCTACTGCATATCAGATCAAACATCACATCCATCAACATGGACTTGAATAGGCACTTCCATAGAAATTTATGCAAGACAACAGTGAGTAAACCTTTACTTTATGCCCCATTAACAATCCATTATCATCCTCAACTGTATTAATCTTTAATAAATCAATTAATCAATATAAAAGGCCTTTATCCGTGGGAAAGGGCCACGGGAAATCAATGCACTATTTATGCAACACTGTGAATGCACACAAATATCTCTTGCTTTGACTGTGAGTCACTCTTGAAACATAATGCATACAGTTATCTGAAACATGCTCACTTAAGGGTTATGGTAGAAAATATGTACCTACAGCTGTGGTGCATTACTGTCATGAACTCTGACCACTGGCATTTTTGAATAGAAAAAAAAAATCTCTTTACATTTGCAGCGGGACATTAGACACAAAACAAATTTACCAATTTTTAAGAACTAGGTTTGGGGGGGTACGATGAAAATGGGACTTTTAGAGACACCATGCCTTCCACAGGCAGTGATCCCAACCAAACTTACATACCCATGCAGGCACTAAAACCACAGCAGACAAATGCAAACATTGCACATCGATAGTAGTGGCAACCCTCCCCTCACAAGCCCACTTCTATCCCAATGAGTGCAGCAGATCTAGGTCAAAGCTGATTAATGTGCCCATAGCCCCTGAGAGGTTCCTGGTCAGGTGGCTGCAATGCCTGCTCACTGAAAATACTTAAAAATGCAAAAAGTGTAATCACAATAGCATTAAGACTGCCTGCGACATTTGGAGTCTCATAAGACAAACCAGTTTACTGTTAAAGCTGCTGCACCCCCTGTTTGGGGAATTTTTGACCGGAAACTTACGTTAAATTATTATTTTTTAAAGACAAAACGTAAAACAACAACCTCACACAACGTCAACGTTTTTTTTTTCTTTCAAACGGCGAGCCAGCTGTTCAACAGCCATTTGTGCAGCTAGTTCATGTCACACAGTGCTGTTGCTACAGCATGAAAAGGATGCCTTCTACTTATGCGACGGATGGCATCCATGTCACTGTATTTATAGCTAGTTATGTTGCTATTAGGTGGCATGCATTCAGTAAATCTGATCAAGCATTGGCGCACACGGACACATATTTGTAGAAACGTAAAATAAATAAATAAAAAATATACCGACCACAAAGTCACCGCAATCTTTCTGACTGATAAACTGATTGAACTTTTGTTAGCTTGGAATCATAACGGTCGGGATGTAAAGCAGCAAATGTTTACAACAGTATTTAGATACTTTGAGTCCTCGTCTAAGCATTGAGAATAAACTTAATAAATGAGCATAGGAAATTATAATCGAGTCCTTTCTGAATCAGGAAAATATTAATATTTAAATAGATATTTCGCAAAAAAAAAAAAAAAAAGCATAAGTCGTAAACAAGCGAGGCAGCTTTAGCATTAGCCTCCTTGCTAGTTAGCCTTCAAGCTAACCAACCCAGCGCTGTTTTGGAAATGTGTGGCAGCTCGTCTCTCCTGCTTAACGTTACGGTCAGTGAGGGCGTTGTTTATCACACCCGAAATTTCTTCAACGACGAAGTGGTGTGCAAACATTGAGGCGTGTGGAGATTCACAGTAACACAACAATGTCAACATTACCTTGGGACACAGCTGGGGGATGATCGGTCTATCTCCCAGGTCGCAAAGAGGTTCATGGGTACAGGCATGCTGCCGGAGCCCGACCCCAGGACCACAGCCCCGGCTAATGCTCCGGTTGGGAGTATTGTTGGTGCAGGTCCACCACCGCCACCGCTGCTCGGGTTCAGGAAAGCGGCCCGGACGCCTCCTCTGTCTACAGCCGCCGCCATCATCACCACCACTGCCAGGGAGCAGCTCTAGTTAAGTGTCGGACGAACGCGGGAGCCGCTGAGCCCAGTGCCGCCTGCTCCTGCTCGTCCGGTCTCTCCCAGCCTCCGTTCACCGACTGGGAATGTTGATAGGCGGGGCGGGGCCTGTCACTACTGATAGGGGGCAGCATCGGGTGGGACATCTGCTATTTACTATTTTCTCAAGCCTCAACACAACAGCTACGCATTTGACATGTTTACCTGTGAGAAATTAGCTTTCACATTTGGCATGGGAAGTCCTCTTTTTTTCTTGTTAATCACTACAACCTCTTTCTTTTTTCATTTAAAATTTAGCCATTTTGCCGTTGAATTTTAGATACATTCATTTAATTTTTTTTAGACAGTTGTGTGTTTGTGCATCAGGACAAGCAATCTATTAAGATAGGCTTTTCTATGTTCAAGTCTATATTTTGGTTTGACCTCTCTGGGGCATTTGTGTTTGTTTTTGTTTTGTTTTGTGTTTTGTCAGCATGCTTTAAGTTATTGTCTTTTTCAAAAGTAAACTTTAGTTCCAGGCTGAGTTGAAACCTTCAGTTGGGATTGTTTATATTCTTCCTATATTTATCTTTCCACTCAATTCTGACTTGTCCCTCCCACCTATAACAGAAAATCATCCCCGCAATATGATACTTCCGCCACCATGTTTCCACTATGGAAATTTTCTCATGTACTTATCTGACTAAGAGCTAATAATAAAGGAATACTTTTAACTTTTAAACAACTAAATCTTTGTAGCCAGTTAGTACTCAAATATTTGAAGTCAATGTCCTATGAGCACTTTCAGTAATACGTGAATCCTTTTGTAAGGCAAGGCAAGTTCATTTATAGAGCACATTTTATGTAGAGGACAATTCAAGGTGCTTTACATGGCAGAAAAGTACATTAAAACAGAGCGACCTTTTAAAAAGAAAAATTAAATGAAAATATAAGCAGAAAAATCTAAAATCAAGATTAAGAAAGGACAACAAATTTTAAACATGATCAAGCTTAGAATTTATATCCTGTGCTGGCCCTTGGTCTCCTGGAAACCTGGTATACATTTGTGTGTCATCTGGATAGCTATGGTAACAAACGTTTTCTTGATGACGTGCCAGTGGTGTTAAACAGAAGAGGTCCCAGGATGGAGCCTTGGAGAACTCCACATTTAATTCTTGTCTGCTCAGATGTGAAGTTACTTCCTTTTGTCTAAGTATATTTTGAACGAGCTGAATATAGTACCAGAGAGGCCCTCCCAGTTCTCTAGTCATCTGAGTGATATGTGGTGATCAGCTGTATAAAATGCAGCACTGAGTTCCTGTACAACTAATACAGACATATTTCCACTGTCCATATTGAAACATGTGTCATTAATGGCTTTGGTCAGAGCCGTTTCAGTGCTGTGGTTCTTTCTAGTAGCCTGTACTTCTCCAGATCTTTGGCTTGACACACAACATGTTATACAGACAGTTCTTTCTTCCTTAATTGTTTTGTTTCTCTTTCTGATGAGGATGTTTGTTATTAACAAGGGGCCTGATGAAAACAGGTGTGTGCCAGATGTGCAAAGAATGTAGAACATCCAAAGGACTTCGAAAGCATCATCATAGGCACCACTGACAGAAACAGGAAGCATACGGACCGATGGGAAAATCGTGTTGTGTGTGCTCTTATACTGATGTGAAAGTAGTGTGTTTAATGTTTTGTGGAGAGATACATGCACATCATGAATAAAAGAGACAGTTGGGACCTTTCTCTTCTGGTTCAGCTCATAGAGCAGCGTGCATGTGTGTGTGTCTCTCCTCCATAAATGATCCCATTAATCTGGCTATCCTGCCCTTATGGTGACAGCACCACAATGCATCAGAGCTTCTAATTAGTTTACTGATTAGCAGAATAATAAAGAGTCGGACCTGGTGAGAATAATTTGCGAGCTGTGAAAGGTTCAGTTACTTTGCACATAATTTGTAGTGTTTTCCACTAAGAATGAGTGGATTGTGGAGGGGGAAGTAAGTGTATAATCTTTTAAGAAAAACCTTGTCTGCACAGTGGGCTACACCTCTTACTTTTAGCATTCTACAGAGTTGTAAACACTTTTTAAAATATAGTCCAATTTTGATATAGAAACAAAAACTGTGTCATGATGAAATTTGTAATAAATTCAGATAATTGTGACCAGACACAATGTACTGAAACCACTAGTTCAGTAAGAGGTGAGACACGCAAATCTATCTTCCTGACATTACACTTTTTGATAACTTCAGAAAGTGCTGTGCAGATGGTTGGAATATTTTAGACGCCTTATCTTTGATATCTGCTATTTCCTCTTTGTTTGCTGTATTTCTTTTTTGTCCCCCTCTGTAGTTAGTTTGGATTGTTTTGACTTGTGACATGGGAGAGGCAATGTTGTCCGATTCCTGAGCAACCGCCTACCAGCCCACCGGTGGATCCACTGCAAAGCCCCTTATGGTTCCAGCCTATTTGCTAGCAGATTTATACTTTTTTCAAATTATTTCCAAGTTATCCTGTCATCTTCAAGTGCTTCCAAGGTCTTGCTCATCCAACCGGACTGATTGCTCAACCCTCTGGTTTTCAGTCTGCACACCCACTCTCCAACTGCCAAAAACTCCCCTACAATCTGCCCATCAAGCTTCTCCATCAACTCATTTCTTGAAATAAACTCATTTAACTGCATCATGAGACCAGTATCCTGCCTTTGGGTCCTACCTTATCCCATTACCTTGTTTAGATTCTATTTAATCACACAACAAAATAAGGAACTTATCCTAAAGGATATCCTAAAGGCACCAGCCTATGAAAATTAGATGTAGATGTGTTAAACAAAAGACACATTCACTGGAAACTTGCAGGATATGTAACTGCATGTGATTCAACATTCATCATCCATCTTTGAATACCGAACGCCTGACATTTGGTACTTGGAACTTAATCCACTTCTTGTTCTTGTCTTACAGGTGTTGTGAAACCTGTTGTTGGGAACTGTGTCTAAGGACTTAAGTCAAGCCGACCTGACTAGACATGCTCAGGAGGGTTTTGCAACAAGTAAGACTATCAACATAAGGAAAGAAAAAAGAAAAAAGAAAGAGTTCCCGTAATGTGAACAGTCAGCAGCATATTGCAACTGAAACATGATTTACTTTAATTACATTGTGTAACGTAATGATTAAACGTCTTCTTTTGCATCTGTTACAGCTACTGTGATTCAATACGCAGCTATCTGCACCTTACTGAGGTAGCGTTAATGATGGAAAATATAATAGTTTCAACACACGCCATCCTGTATTTTACTTTTCTGAACACTAATGCATCTAAGCAGAATTAGGTTTGCATATTTAACCATGTTTTGCAGCTATAATGAAACACTTTTACAGGTAAAATGGATTAATTTACAAACCACGAGACGTATATGAGTGTATATGATGATATAGATGATTCTTGGAATCTACAAAGATGACTCAGTCGAAAGCCATAAGGGTCACTGTCCTATAGGTTTTAAATGTTTCACTGCTTCAACACCCCTGACTCAAATAAATTGGTCATGGTGAAGAACTTGCAAACAAGCTGTTTGGTGAATTTATTATGAATCAGCTGTTTTGGAGCAGGTAGGCCCACATGAGATTAAATGAGATTCCTTTTGCTTTGACTTGTAATTGAATTAAATTTTGGCATGCACTGCCACCTAGTGGTTGAGGAGGATTCTACAAGAAAATATGGAACATAATTTGCTCTATGCTGTTTCTTCCAATAGATGGCACACTTTCTTCCTTTGTGTGTGTCGGTGTGTGTGTGTTATAACAAAAGAACTAAATTCCCTCTGTCCTTCTTCTCCGCTCATCTATTTTCCTCAGCACATTTTTTTCTCTCTACACTCCTGATTGAACCTCCTCCTACGACTGTAAGGGGGTGGTTGCATATATATTGTGACACCGGTGACACAATTGATGTTTCCACAGTACAAGAGTCTGACATTTTATGAGCAAGCCATTCGCCTTTATTGAGTTTTGGAGAGAAAAACAAACAAACTTGGAAAAAAAAAACAAGAAATTGTCATCCTGTTCAGCTACACGCATCCTCTCACAAAATCAAAGAATCCTAATATCAAGTAAACAAAGTTCTGCAGGGGGAGACATGGGGGGAAGAATGCAGGGCATTTGCTGTCATGACAGAGTTGGCAGACAGGAGAGTGATCACTGCAGTGTGCCTCTCTCAGTACGTCCTCTGTTAGGTTACTCTTTCTTAGTCTTTTACTGACAACTGAATAAAAACAACAGATTCGGTATAATTTCAGAGTGACACAATGCAAATGCAGTTTCCAGGCATATCTTTATTTTTAGGTGTGAGCTATTGTTTTGGGCTTTGTTTGCGGGCCAACTCCATTCCATCAGCATCAGGAATTTTTAATGAGCGAGCTTTTGATGACAAGTGCAGCGTTCTTCAATCTCGGCACAGACTCAGCTCATGCATGTTCTGGGTTAAATTTAGAGCTTCACGTGACATCAGGTCTTTGTGGAGCCTGTTTAAATCTGGCAGAGGGAGCGCAATGAACGGCAAGACCTTCAGAAAACTTTGTACCTCTTTCCAAGAACTGTATGAGCCACATATTTCTGCCTTTACTCCAAAAAAGCCATAGCAGGAAACCAACGGTAACTCCATTATAATTTCAGTGCAACTTGGCAACATATGGAACACTAATAAATAAAATAAAAACTGATAACAGGGCCTTTCTTTGAAGGGAATGAATATACTAGAACTACTTTGTTCACAGGTAGTACCTGTATGCAATGTAATTGGACCATATTGACACATTAACGAAAAGTGAGTGGAGAGGAACAGAAATAATTATTGCCAGCCATATGCTGACCCTTGCGGCTCGTGGCAGAGTAGAAGCTGCATGGGACTTGCAGCAGCTCCAGTGTTTATTTGAGTTTGTACATCTGGAGACCTGGAGCTAGAGTCGACATCTGCCCTCCTACTCATTTCATACATGTGTGATTATGAATATGCGGGGTAGAAAAGTCTAAGATCCCCAAATATTCACATTTCCCTTTATTTCCATGTTAACTTTTGGCAAAATGAAACCACTCTCCTCATTTTTCATCTGCTGTAGCTCTCAGCAAAGAGCTTAGTGTTTGCCATCTCTCCAGCTGCACTGAAAGAGAAGGGTTAATGTCATGGTCTATCAAAGCAGAGCCATTTAACATGGGTTTAACGGAGGTCTCATTCATCAGGAAAACTGTGCACGGTGATACTGAGATGTTTCTCATTTCACACACAATATTGCAGCCGGCTCAACTCTCAGCTCACAGGGATTGGTCTCTAGTGAGCAGTCAGGCACAATTTAAAGATCCTGTCTATTTGTAATCTGCTGGAAAGATTGCCACATGCTCAGACACAAAGAGCAGCTCAATCTAAGGCTCATGTCCTTGTTCAATATAAGCTCTCTGTGCACCTTTCACCACTAATCACACCTTCAAACATTGAAGGCGGCAGAGAAGCTGCTGATCTAATTAAAGTTTTGCAAGACTTGCACATTAAAGATATTATTTCTCATGAATTATATCTTTTGTTAAGGTACAATCGATGTGCAATTTCCGGAATTTTGATTTATGGAAGGTATTCTCATTTGTTTTCCGCATGGTTTGGGCTGTGATGCTGATTCAGTGTGGCCAACATCCTGGGAAGGAGGTGAAAGAGCAGTGGAACAGGTGAAAATCTCTGAGTGAATGAACGGCGAGAGCTGAATTGTGTCTTTCAGATGCTGCAAAGCACATCCCGCCATTTCATTCTCTGAACCTTGTATCAGTTCGAAGCCTCACTGAATGGTCTTGGAAATTAATCTGCTGTTTTACTGTTTAGGTCAGGTCACAGAAAAAGGTCAAATATCTGCTTTGTTGATCGTATTGCAACATCTTGTTGTGTGAATTGAAAGTCCTCTGCCTGGCTATGTTTTGCATCTACAAAAACCTCTCAAGAGTGGAATAAGCTCAGAAATTCAAAGGCAGAAGTTTTAAGGGTCCAGTTTTCCACTTGTTTGTTTAAACTTTGTGGTCTTGGATCTGGTGATTGACTGAATGTAACTCAATGAAACATGGATTTCCTTTTTTTTTCTTGGCATAAAAACACACATTTAAATATTTCATTTTTTGAACTGGAAAGAGGAAAAAGAAAAACTCCATCCTTAGCAAAAATCTATACAGCTTTTCTCATTTTCTAGTACAAAAACAAGATAGCTGTTGTATGACTGCCGGTGCGTTCTCCAAATCCCTTTCAGAGGCTACGAGTGAGTGAAATTTCTCATTGAGCTCCAATGAAATCATTCCAGAAGGTTTGAAAGAACTTGTATATTTAGCTTGGATGGTTGTTGTAGGCATTTCCATTCATTCTAGCAAATACATTTTTGCTGCTTGAATAAAGAATCTCATGAAAAACACAAAAACATTAAGAGCAAGACAAACAGCCTTCATGTGTTTGTGTTTATCTGGATAAATGACAGTGCAGAAGAAAGACAGTGAGAACTGCGGGAATGAGAATAGATGAGATAGCAACTGAAGCCAAGGAAATGAAAATGCAACGGGTTAATGATCATAAGGTATGCAAATCAGGTGAGACATCATGTGTCAGATTTGAATCTCATCTTTATCTAAATTCTGCATAAAGCGTATTCAGGACTCCCATCCATTCAATGCTTACCAGCGCAGTTCCATTGATCTTTGAAGAATGTACATGCACATTCCCCTGACACCCATTGTGTATCCATTCTGGACAGTGAAGCCAAGAAAGATAAGAGAGACAAAGCTATGAAATCCATTTGCATCAATGTCAGCCGCAGAGAAAAGCTAAGACAAAGACCCCAAAGAGGTCCAACAGACCTGCAGAGCCCTGTGTGAGGCCTGGTCAGGTCTCACGGCACCGGCAAGGTAGCCTTACAAAAGATACTCTGGACAACAGCCAGGTTTAGGGGGAAATGTTCTGTGGCCATTAATGTAGAAGCAGGTAATGCACATGCCAGCGTGCTCTCTTTCCTCCTTTCTCCTTAATGCGCTCAGATGGGAACCATTGTTGGGAAGAATCATTTTGCATTTAGATTTCCCAAAGTACAAAAAAAAAAAAAACAGGCTCAGGGGAAAACTTACTTAGGCTACATGTTCACAGAAAAACACTTCCTAATGAATCATTTTAAGCAGGGCTTAATGTTTTCTGCTTTTTTGAATTTTAGATGGATTTCTAGTACATGTTTTTCTCAGTATTAACCTCGATATCCAAAATGGCAGCCTCAGGGTATGTTTGATTGCGCTTCTCCGTTCCTTTGAACTCCTCTGCAATCAGGCAGCCCAAACTTCTGCATGAAATCGAAAAAGGTATCTGTCCATCACAGCGTTCCCTGCAGTCTCAGAATGAGAGAAAAGTCTCAAAACAAGTTGTGAAATGCAATATTTGAACTCTGATCCTCCAACAGCATCAGCAGCTCCCCTCTGCAGCGACGCTGATGCAGGGAGTGCTCTCGACTGTACGCTGGTGCAATCTGCACGTTAGCTCTTATGCCTATCCGAGGATAGAATACAATACAAGTCATTATCTGTCAAGAGCGATCCAAAATCGTATATTCTATAATTTATTTATCATTTCCGAGACCTCTGAAGATCTGTCAAATAAAAGACAGGGCTAATTAATTATATAAATATACGATCAAATTAGGAAATGAAAACATTCGGGAAATCATTTAAGAGTTTCCTTAACAAACATCTCAACACCTTGATGTTCCCTCCTGGTCTAAAATCATTTGATTTTTTCTGTTTTTTAGACGGATGCAGTAAAAGGGTCAATGTTTGGCTTTTGATCATCCGTTTGTACCAAAACTTTGTGTTAGAAAACACAAGGAGGTACATATATATGGCCAAAATAATGATCCAACTCTGTGTTGTCTTGGAAAAAGCCGCAGGTGGGAAGCCGTAAAGGGGGCTGGGGTTTCATGTTTCCCACTATTCTACTAAAAACAAGGTATTCGAGTCCAGTCTGTCAGGATGCTGCTTTCTTTCTTTTTCTTTCTATAAAAAAAAAACAACACCCCACCCACACTTCACCGTAAATACAATCCATTTATCCAAGCTGCCGTTGTTGACCTGAAAGTGCCACCATTTCCAAAATAATCTGTTGGTATTTGTTTCTAGAAAACGTGATCATTGAACTGCTTGTCCTTGCTTTAAGTCGTCCTTCAGCAGGCACTGAGCCGTGGCAGGAAGCAAGCAGCTCGCTCCGAACATCAACAAGCCGTGCCTCGACCTCACCTTTGTCCCTAACTTGTCAGAGATTTCTCTCACCGCGTCATGGTGCACAGGAAACTGACAAATCTGAATTTTACTACCAGAGCAGAACAGGAACAGGGAAAGACTCACTTTGCAAACATTGCCCTGAGGGGAACAATAGAAAAACGCCACTGACTTTATCTTGTTGGTGAGCCTTAAATGTCAGGAGCACTTTTCCTGACCCCTGTCAGAGCTAAACTCTGTCAAATTGAAGCCGTTTTTCCGTTTGTGACCTGTATTCTTCTGGCTTTTGACAAAAAACAAAAACAAAAAACATACCCAGCACATCCTAGGAGTTAGGCTTTTGGTCATGAGCCAGATAGAGCTTGAATT
>JBBDHI010000017.1:7342417-7352527 GCA_037177115.1 Craterocephalus stercusmuscarum
AGCACTGGCAAGTGATGTGTGGGACAGAAATGGACCAGATGTCAGTTACCAGCCTGGCTTGGACTGTGGCAAGTCTCATGCGAGTCACATGTGGTCCAGATGTCAATCATTGACCTATACGTGGATTGCTGCAAGTATTTTGAGGGCCAGAAGTGGGTCAAATACAGGAAGTCTGCTTGAACATATATTATGTCAAATTCCTTGTGGGGCATATCTGGTGGCGTTTCTGCAGCCTAACTCACATTTAGATTACCCCGTAAAGTCAAGGCCAAATTTGGGCCAAATAAAACTCATCATCTGGGCCAAACATTTTTTGATACAGTAGGTAAATTTTCTTTGAATCTTAGGGATTTGCAAAGCACTAAGCTAGTGGAATAATTACTCTGCACTGCAATAATACTAGTTTCCTGTGTTATTTCTAGGAAAGGAAAACATGACTGAATTAATGCGTACCATACACATCTTCTCTCCTTTGTTTTGATGACTTGCTTCAAGTTGTAACACAGCCTAATGGTGCATAGTGCAAATTATCATATCGATGAGCTCTAGCAGAGCATAAAATCCGACTTAACCCAATCAACACGTGAGCAAACAGTAGTAGTAGTCACAGTGTGTACCCACTGAACACATAAACTGCACGCTTTAAGAGCCACTCACCCAGCAATATGAGGAAATGTCATTTTAAAGTTAGCCAAACCTCTCGAACTCCACCCATGCTGCCTTCCGTGAACACCACCCAGCCTGAGCAGAATTTATCTCTGATTTCAAGCTGCAACACATTAAAACTCTTCCTCAGATGACTTCATCATGAAACCAGAGCTCTTTTAAAAGCATCATTAACTATGACGACTCCGGGCTACGTCTGTCATATGGAGCCCTGCTGAGAGACTGTTGTCCCACTGTTGGCTGTTTTTGCTTTCCTAAAGACATACAGTAACACTGGAGACATGCGAATGCTTCGCTTTCTAAATGTTACGTAATTTCCCTGCTTAGGTCAGTCTTTTGTGGACACTAATTTAAAAGCAATGTGCTAAAAAATAAGGCAGGGCCGCTGGCAATAAACTCTGTTTCATTATGTTGCCTGAGTTTCGTGCAAGGGGCTCTTGAGAGCTTCTAGACCAGGTGCTGAGGTCAAGTCAGAGGGCAGCTGGGCGAGGAGTGAGAGTTCCTTTTTTGGGAAAGGTTTTAACCAGTAGAAGCAGATTGACCCCCCCACCCCCACCGCTCCCTACAAATATTTTCTCTGCTTTCTGCCCTCCTCAACAACCTCCCCACCCTGACATGAACACGCCATCCCTGCCATTCCGATCAGTCGGCCCAACCAACATTTGCTCTATTGAGCCAACCACCATGAAGGAGCGGCAGGAGCCATCATCTGCTCGGATGCTTTCCCCCCACCCCTACACCACCATGGTCACTCCACACTTGTTACGCCAGCAGGTCTGAGGGTTTAAGGAGCAGAGCACCGAGGCTCATCTGTTCCATTCAGCTGTAACTTGTGTGACAACTGCTCCTCTCTGATGGGGAAAGAGGAGGTTCAACACTTGAGAAAACACTCCTGGACAGACGCCGCTACCATGAAGCTCTGAATCTGATCCTCTCCTCATTTATTATTTCTTTTTTAAAGCTTTTTGTTTCTTGATTGTTGTGCTGGGATAGAGCCCAACACCTTCGGGCTGAACCTGTTCATCTACACTTCAAAGCTGAGGTAAGGGAGAGGCGGTTTGGGTGTGTGTGTGATTCAACTGAGGATATTACCTCATAGAGGATAAGCTGTGACTGAAGAGGTCTGACAGAGGTCTCTGCCTTTCACTCCATTACTCTCGGCCTCTTATCAGTGCAGCTTTTCTGTTCAGGTTCAGTGAGGAAGCTTTGACAGCCAGGCTTTACAGCCCCCTCTCCGCTCCCTGCTCTGTTGCTCCTGACAGAGGGGAAGAAAAAGAAAGAAAGAAAGGCAGAGAGAGAAGAGGTGGTGACTTCATCCCTTCTCCTAACAAACCCTCCTCTTTCCCCCTCCTTTTCTGAGCTTTCTCTTTTTTTCAAAGTCTTTTGCGTAGCACAGTCAGGCAGCATGCCAGCAGTTTTCATCTTGCTGCGGTCCCTGGTTATCAGGCTCCTCAGTAGCAGACTAGCAGGCTCACTGGCACAGTTCATCAGGAGAAGCCTCTCGACGGGCGCTGCCCACCTTGGCACAGCGCTGCGCCACATCTGGGACCGCGTTCGATCCCAGGAGTCAAAGGAAGCCATCCTGGGCTGTGTGCTGTGCATTCTCAACATGCACAAGAAGGTGGAGAACTGAGCTCTCTCTTCACTTTCTGTTAAACTCTCCACTTGCCTGCTGAACAGACTGGACAACTGTTAAGTGAGCAGATTATTCAAAGGAATGTAACAGACTTTTTTCAGTGCTTACTTGGAGTTAAGTAGTTGTTTTTTTTTTTTTACTGGGACTTTGGTCATGTCTGAAAGCATTGTGAGGAAGGTGCAGCCCTTCACCATTGGGACAAGACTGTCAGTTCCCCCTGTGCCAAAATGCCAGGAGTTTACACAGAGTTATTTGCCCAGCGAGACTCTGGATAACTGCGTGTTACAGCACAACCTGAACTCGCTCTACCTCAGTCGATCCCAGGTCTGTGCACATGGCCCCTGTCTTGTCTCACCGATTGTGAAGCAGGCAGCCCCCGTGAAACACAACCAAGAGCACATGGCAGCAGAGGACCACCTGAACCAGAACGTCGCCTCTCCATCTGCCGTCTCCAGGTCCATTAAGAAGATCACAATCTCTGGGAGTACAGACAGATCAGAGAGCAAGAAAGCATCAGGACCAGCGAAGCTCTCAATCACAGGCTCCTCGTCTGAAAACAACAATAACAACAACAACATCAGCAGCAGCACATCAGATCCACATCTGCCCAGGATTGTGGGAGTGAGTTGTGAGAATGAGCCCAGCTCTCATTTTAAGGTACAAAACGCACATTACAACTGCAAACATACAATTTCAACAATTTTGAAATAAATATTCCACTAGGTTGTGATTTAATGTTGACATAGACGTCACTTTTATTTCCAAAAATGTTATTATTTACTAATATTTTCAGATAGTTAGGCTATTCGTCTCATATAATTATAATTTTAATTACGCGAAAAACGAAATATAAAAAATATATGTTCTAGCGAACAGTCCTAATTTTTAATCGTTTAACGTATTTATTACAAAGTACATATCAAAATCCAAATGAATTGAAAACAGTGAACGTTATAGACGAAAATAACGGTTAACGGTCGACATTTTTGTGCAACATTCGCACGTGCACCAGCCGGACACTATAAAAATGCTAATTACAATTTGGAACATTCCTACCTCCGTCGTTTTGGGTCCTGTTCAGCTTTTTTTCTCTGTTTTTTTTCCTCGCCCGCTCAAGATTATTTTAGTGTTTGTTTTATATGTTACTTTTTAGGTTTTGCTCAGTAAACACAGCAGTGATGAATGCCAGGCGGCTACCAGGGCGAAACTGAATGGGGAGAAATCTGTCGAGGTAAGAAGTATGCTAGTTGTTATTCACTTATCATAGCATTTTGGTAGTTGTATATATCTGTATGTATGTGTGAAGCGTTTATTTATACATATAAGGTGATAGCTTATAAAAAAGCGTTATTTATTTGTCTGTTACAGTGTGCTATTTTATCCCTGCTTTACTCAGAAAGGGTATTTTTGTTGTTATTGGGCTCTATAAACAACTTTATATTGATTGACCTTACAGAGATGGGGAAGAGAAGTCATGTGTGAACAGTTATACACTTATACAGTATGATATGTTTTGATCATTTACAAAAAGGTGAAATTCAAGTATTTAAACGCCGAATCTTTCACACTCAGAATAACCTGCTTTAGCTTGTATTTTACTAGATAAAAAGCATGCAGTGAAAAGGGAAATAGTATACTGTCGTGTTTTTTTTATTGTTGCAAATTGAGATTTGGATTTGGCCTGTTCTTTGTTGAGGGATAAAGTGCGTGTTGTGGATGGAGTGCTCAGTTACTGCAGACCTGGAAGAGGCAGGGCTGCCTGGAAAACATGAAGTCAGGGAAGATGTTAACAAAAGGAACGGCTTGCACAGGTCCTCATGCAGGCTGCTTCTAATAACACACTGGCACAGCAAGAAAGAGTAATCTATCACATCATCTTTTATTATGTGACATCAGCACTGTCTTGGTTTTCCTTTGCTTTTGTTCCATCTAAAAAGACTTTAAAAAATGTTTAGTATAATTTGTGAAAAGATAGTGGCGCCCTCACCATTAGAGGTGGGAAGAGGGAACATGTTCTGCCAAAGCCCTTTAGAAGTAATGTGTTTACGTGAAGAACTGAAAAACATCAGACAGGCCAGGATCTATCCGACCCTGTTTCCTTTTTTGTGCCCAGATGTTTCCTGAAGTGAGACCGGTGGGAGTGCTTGTCCATTAGTGTATTTGTGCCAGTCCTGCTCATTTCAGCATGCTATAGTGCTGACGGTAATTATTTTGTTTTAGAGTGACCTTGAAACCAGATGGACACATGTTTGTAATGTCTTTAGATGGTGAACAGAAATCTACCTCTTTGTGGAGTGATTATAACTGGAGAGTTGAATGTCCCTTACTTTGTAGGTTTTAACGGAAGCAAGCATTATCAGGACAGTGATCCAGTCAAAGTGTGTTGTGTTTTTAACACTGTCTTTGTGTGATGCGCTCCCACAGATTTCAGTGCCTGAACTGAAGAAGAAAGAGCCTCAGAGGAAAGAAAGTTACCTACGCAAACAGAATGAAGTGTTGGCAGCTGCTGCATCTCAGAGTGACTCCTTTACTCAGTGCAACTCACTCTTCAACAAGGAAGTATTACAGGTAAATATGCGCATACACAGTATCCAGAATATTCAGAATTTGCTGACAAGGTTATTCTCAATCACTTTAAAATTCTTCCTTAGTTAGTGAGCAGCTTATCAGAATCTCCCATCCCCCCAACTCCTAGTGAAAAGAAGTTGATGTGAGTTCATCTCAAAAACATCAACTTATGCTGTTGGGATGAAATCAGAAAGGAAGCTGCCTGTCGCATGACCCTCGAATGAGTGCAAAATATGCACTGGTTCTTATTTTGTCTCAAGAACTGTGTGAGCTGTGTTCAGCTGAGGGAGGAGAGGGAGGGGAAGCCGCCACAAGCAATTATTTAGGGATGAGATCATTGTTTGGCTCCATCTCTTCACGCCTATGGCTCAGAGAGACTAAGCCAAGCAGCACAACTGGTTGTGTTATCTCATCTTTGTGTCCACCCCGGCGCACACGGACATTTTTCAGCAAGTTTTGGCAGAGGGACTTCTTGTCCAGCCGTTGGGTTTGTCATCAGAGCTCTTTTTGAGCAACTATCCAAGTTATACTTTAGTTGTTTCCAAACATAAACATTTCATTTTAAATGTATCGGCTGAAGGGAACATATATGGTATGGATGTGTTGAAAGCAACACTATAGCACGTTGTTAACATTAACAGGCTTAGCAACCCCTTTGCTCCTAAGCGGTGCCCTTTTGCATTTAACTTTTTTGAGAATAAGCTTTTAAATAGCCAGTGGTTTTGGTGCCTAGGGAACGGCTTGTTTTACAACGTTTTGGTTGACTGCTATTATTGATGAAAATGTATTATTACAGTTTTACATTGCTCTGAAAGTGGAAGTGAGATTTCCAGGGAGACACTTTTAAAGGCCTCTAATGGTTCAGGCTGAGAGAGCAGAGCAGGTCATCGCATGGAGAAACATGGCTTTGTGTAGACCCATCTGTCTCCACGGCTGCTCTGCAAAATATCTCGCCTTTCACCATTTCATTTCCATGATAGAAAAAGTTGAGAAACTTCCAACCCCCACTGTACTGCGTGGGCCAAGTTGCGTGACTTAAGAAGCCAAAAAATGTGCATGTTGATAGACATTTTTTAAAGAGTGAAGATTAGTAAAAATGCCAACTCACCGAAAATGAAAAGGGTCTGAAAAATATGTTTCAATATTGCAACCAAAGTTTAAAAAAAAAAATCTGAGGTAATTATCATTTGAACTGCATGCGCTTTTTTCTTTTTGGCCAAAAGAAGGCCTTACTGTAAGTTTTCATAAACAGACCATTGTTGTAGAGAGTTGACAGGAAGAAACAAGGGAATCATAGACTTCCTGCATGAGGTCATTATAATGCCATGGGAGCCAGTGTGAGCAGATATGGGCAGGCCTGTTTTGTCAAGCTCTTTTCCTTCTGTTCAACCCAGAAATACCTCTGCAGCCTGGGGGCCTTGTTAAGTTAATGACCTCCTTCTCCGGGGAAAAGTGACATCACATGCTAATCGAGAGCAAAAGGTTGTCTGGTGGATGTGTCCATGCGGTCTTGATGTTTTGTTGATCAAGAAGAAACAGGGTTACTGTTGAGTCTGCTATTCAATGTCAATCCTTTCAAATTCCTTGAGGAGAATAACTTTAATGACTTAACCGTTTCTTAGAGTGGGGTTTGACATTCTGTACTGTAAACACAAACAGCAGCATGAAAAATAAAGTGAGTTTCTGCTGATTTTATCAATTGCATTACTTTTGGTGGATCAGTTTGACAAGTAGAGGAATGAAGTTGATTTATTAGTCCACTCGATTTTTGTGACTTAGGTGGCTCATTGACTCTCACACTATGTTCCCTTCAGAAAGCAAACATACACTTTCAGATGCTTTCTGATTTTGGTCACCTGGTTTGGCCTCCCCATCCATAGAAAACGTTGCCAGAAAAGGCACCTCTGCAATGCAAAGTCTTACATAGTGGAGTCCAGGGGCTGGCTAAGAGCAACCTTTGCTCCGCATAACATGACATTGGAGAACTAAGAGCTGTTTTTGATGTCTCTGAAGCTCCAAGGTTCTTTCAAGCAGGGGAAAAAAGATGTGGCCTGCTTGTTGGATTACTAAAATAAGAATATGACGTCCACATGTGATGAGATTCAAAAATGACAGTCCACGTTTTTTTTTCACAGAATAATACCTACAAACGATAGAAGAATATCTTAAACAGTTTTGTCTGTGTCTGTTATGTAGGCAATGACATGGATCAAAGACAAGCTGCAAGACTTAAAGGATGGATGCAATACTCAGTACTGCCCCCTGCAGGACTGGGAGGAAGCATCACAGACGCTTCAGAGGGACCTCAAAGACTTTGAGAACACCCTGATTCAACTCAACCAGGTCACAAAATAATTCAACACATTGCTGCAACCTAAAAGAAAATGTAAATATTAAAGCGCTAACAGAGCTAACACATCAGAGCACCGCACTTTCAAAACGAAATGTTTATTTTAACATTTTAACACATTACGGTGATCTACATGCAAACATAAATCACTTTCTTCATCACTGTACAAGTGTGTCATGTCACATAGCACATAACATAATGGTCATGTAGGCATTTCCAGGTTAAAGAAAAGCAGACCCTGAGAATTCCAGACAGCTCTGTCAGGCCCAGAGAAATGTTTAGAAATTTTATATTGGTCATAATTAATCTCCCTTGACACTTAGACAGCCAAAGAAGGGCAGAGGAAGAACTGAGAGTTTTTCTAAGGGTGTACCCAAGACATTAATGGCAGTTTGATGTGTTACATGTGTTCATTCAATGTACTGTGTCTGACCTGCTCCTCCCTCTGTGCTACAACTTAAATAAACAAAATCTTAATTTTTCAAAAGATGGGTGAGCAGTTGATCTGCAAGCTGAACCCCTCGTCCGACCTGGTGAAAAAGCAGCTCTGCCAACTCAGGGAGCAGTGGCAGACCCTGAAACAGATGGCCGCAAATCAGACACGTGCCCTAGGTGGAGCTAAGAGCCTGCAGGAATTCAACGAGAAAGTGGACAAGCTGGAAGTATGGATCAAAGAGAAGGTAAAAATGTCATTGTAGTTGGAGGTTTCTACCATAGATGTAATTTGAGAGAGCAGCAGGTGTAATTAATGTCGGAAAACCTTGATATCATTGTTTGCTTTTTAGCTGAAAAGATTTTTATTTCATTACAGACTGCAGTGTTGCAGTCAGAGCTGGATTTTTCATTTTCCCATGTCCAAAAACTAACGTAAAATAGGATGAAACTGGAAACAAATTTGAAACTGTTTGGATATTTCCCTTTCTTGTCATGTATCTGTACAGAATAGCAAGAGTAACAGAAAAAAAGGAAAAGCAAAAAATTTGAGTTAATGAAGCACTTCAAGTGTAACAATTAAACAGAAAACAGTCGGCCGAGAAGCTAAACGTGGTCTACGAACAGCCTCATCAACAGCTGTCAAGATAATTGGTACAAAAACATCACTTGCTAATACAGGAAATTAGCTCATTGTCCTGAAGACATTTCTTGTTTATGTATACTCACTGGTTTTAAAACATCTGCCTGTCATTATCAAAAATCAATCATCAAGTGCATTTTAGGCCTGTGTTTATTTCTCTGTTCTTGTGTGTGTCTGGCACAAAGGATCTAATGATTGATAATGTACCTATAGGAATGTAATGGAGGATATTGCTTATAGAAGCTATAAAACATCTATCCTTGGAGTAGATGTATTCTCCATTTAGTTCCAGTCATCCTTTACTCTCCTCATCCTTAACTTCAAAGTTTCTCCCTTCATGCTGAAAAGTGTTTCTGTTAGGCATCCTCCTTGGTAGCCACGGTGATGTGGTTTTATCCTTGTGCCTCTGAAAAAAAAAAAAAAAAATGGTTGGGTTCCTTACAAATGGGGGCTATAAACACTGACTTTTATGTGTGCCAGCAGGAAGAGGAGCAGTCTCTGGTGGATATCCTTGGGGAAAATGTTGACAAAATGCAGTTGACCAGAAGAATTTTAGATTTGAAACAGGTGAGTCTTGTAAAACAGAACAAGTTAAAGAACTGTAAAAAATGAACACAACACTGAGAAAAGCATCGTTCAAGCTAAAAAAAAAAAAACATCTTTTAAAAAAAGTTCGACATCAATGTTAATGGTTACATCTACAAATCTTAAGAAGCTTCTTTGTAGTCTATCCGTGCCTGAATGTAAACTGTCCCCCAGGATGTACTGTAAAGACAGCTGAGGTCATAGTTGGATTATGTTCTGCTTCCTTGCAGGATGAGCAGTTACATAGAAACCTCCACGAAGAGATCAACAACTTAGCCTTAAAACTGGAGAAGCAAGGGAAGACAGATGGCAAAAATATCTCCAGCAGAAGGAAACACATCAATAAAATGTAAGCTTTGTTCTTTAACTTTGACTGCTGTGCTGCATGAAACACATCCAACCTAAAGATTAAACAATAACGCTCTGTGTGTAGGTGGTTGAAGGTCCAGTCTCATCTGAAAAACTACTATGAAAATCTTCATCTAGCTCTTGAAGTGGCTTCATTTTACCAGCAGGCTGATAATACCTTATTAGCTATTAACAACATGGTAAATTGCCTGAAAGCTCTATTCATTCTTTAGTTAGTCCTGAGGTCTACCCAGAACTCACTGTTGTTACCCTTTTTGTCAGAGGAAAAGCATATCTGCATCCAAAGAGCTGGAAAGCTTTGGTGACCAAGAAATACGAGACATCGGCGGTCAAATAATGGTAAGAATAGTCTTTTTGCTTAAAAGCAGCTCTGCCTTAGCACATCCTGAAACATGCTGCAGAAGGCTACTCAACCTAACCTACATACCTGTGTGTGCGTGTGCCAGATGTTAGACGTGACTGTCTCTCAGCTGTCTAATCTGCATCCTGCCCTGGCTGCCACCGTCACACAGAAGCAGAGTGCAGTAAAGGACTGCTGGGTGCTTCTGCAGAGGGATTTCAGGTACGTACGCAGGATACTTCAGACCGCCTTGGTGGCAAGGACTATGTGTCCCATTGGACTTAGTAGTTGGACTTTCACACTTTCCTCTAAGATAGAACTGCATTCGTTTTGTTATTACTCTGCCGGTATCGTTCATTAAAAGTACGCGTGTCAAATCTGAAAAAAAATATCCCAATAAAAAAGTTTCTCTCTTTACCAATAAACTTAGCTTAGGTTGAGGTCAAAATGAAGGATTAGTGAAAGCTAACCAAAGAGAAGGACTTAACGCCAAAGGATCAAGTACCACACGGAGCATCGTT
>JBBDHI010000017.1:7525159-7536599 GCA_037177115.1 Craterocephalus stercusmuscarum
GTGGGAAAAAACACAAGATGGAAGGCAAATTTTGTCCATCCCAGTGTGGAAATACTGTAATGCCTTTTCAACCTCTCAAAAAGCCCATCATGCAGGAGGGGAAAGTGGAGGGAGAGAAACACACTAATCTATTTCCAATCAGCTTTCTAATTAGCGCAGAGAATGATGTATTGTGACCTGTAATCAGCTTCAACAGTTTGATTCGAGTCATTATCATGGATATTGTAATTTCCTCTGCATCAGATCCATCGAGTGGAAATGGGCAGATGGAGAAAGTGGAGGAGGGGAGGTGAGGAGGGGAAGGGAGGGTCAGCCGGAGGATGGACATTAAGATATGACAGGAGCAGAGTCATTACAGTGACATTTCTCTATCTGCTGCAGCACCACCCCTGTCGGTCGGCTTTAATCTCAGCCCGTGGTGACTGGCAGCAAACATCAGCCGTCCCTCTAATAGCCTCGCGTGGACTTTTGCCAATTCATTTTCAGGCTAGCACATCCAGCCTGTCAAGAAAAATCCTCTGATCCAAGTTTATCTTCCATTCCCTCCCTAAAATGGACCTGTAATGTCAGATAAGACAGTTCTTCCCTCGAAAGGTATAGAAGCAAAAAGCTACCATCGGTCAGCAGCTCGGATGTTTACTTTGAGAATTTAAAGGCCTTGAGGAAATGAGCTCCTACAGATGAACGGACAGAGACAAGCACACAAGACCGAACACAGTATGATTCATGTATATTCAGAGTGCAGTGAAAGGATATGGGTGAGGGCTTGGTCCCGGTTCAGCATGGCTGTCTGCAGTTCATCTTCTAAGGCCATCAGTCTCTCACTGATCAGTTCACAACGTTCTGTCAGGTCCGTGGTATCAGCCTCACTGCAAACATCCTGGTTGAAAATGAGAGAAAAAGGGATCAATACTTTAACTTATAACTATATAACTACATATCTGTGGCAGAGAGAAAAACGGACAAGTTTCTATAAAACTGTCTTTCTCAGCATCCACCTTACATGCTCCTGTTCTGAGAGATCTCTCCCGCCAGTAAAAGACATTTATCTTGACTCTTGTCTCATCTCTCTTTCTCTCTTTATTTCTCTCAGTTTTTCTGATAACGTCATAATTTCTTTGCTGAATCGCCTACAGAGCGGCCTGTGTGTTGACCTGATCAGCCTGCTGGTGTGTGATATGGTGTGTAAACACGCTGCCCGGCGTCCCAGAGGAAGAAGTTGTGAAGTGCGTTTTGTCAGCCTCGGGTCGCCGCTGGGCAGCAATGGCTCCAGAAATGTACATAAGAGATATCTGTGTGGCATCAAACGAGTCAGGAATGCTGAGTTTAAAGTTCGGAAAGTTACATAGTCTGTCTTTAAAACTACCTTATAATAAAATGAGTGTAGAGCTTTTGTGACTACAACACTGTCAAACCATAGACTGTATAAAGATGGACACTGGTCTAAAAAATGTGGCCTTAACTGCAGTACCACTGAGTGGTACAAAAAAATATGTATATGCTTTGATAAACAACAATTTAACAAAACATTAGTTAAATTCACTCTTTGACCAGTGCAAGGTTAGTCCTAAGGATTGTATAATTAAAGGAGCAATACCTGATATTATGTCCGGCTATTTTATTTAGCAAAAGCAGCTAATTTTTAGCTTAGGCCTGATGCTCTTTCTCTGCCAATGGGGTTAACTTTCAGAACGTCCGGATTCCAATCAGTCAGTAAGTTACGAAAGTTAACCCCAGTGGACGAGAAACAGCGTCACACCAAAGCTAAACACTAGGCGCTATGGCTAACTAAAATAGCTGGACGTAATATCGGGTATATCTCCTTTAAGTAGATATCAGTCCTCAGTTTTAAATGTATCCAGTTGTCATCTTTGAGCATTAAAATGCCAATTTAAAGGCTTTAAAACATAAATTCATTACGATGATGGTGCTCATCTTTTATAAAATACTACACATACAGCAGATGTACTTGACACAGAACCTGAAGACACTGCTGGCTCTTTTCCACAAGTAACTACCCAGCTTGACTTTGGTTTTCAGGGTTTTCCATTTGGTGGAAAAGAGGCTTAAGTATCTCTACAGGCTAGCAGCTGTAGCTGCGACTTCACTGAGATCTTAGATGGAAGGTTGTTGGTTAGATCGGAAACGTCCCTGCTCTACATATTGATGTGTCCCTCAGCTAAATATCATTGCATCACTTTTAATTTGAATAAAGGTAATCGAAAAGCAGCAATGGTCCTCACCTGTTATTTAAAGCGATTATTCTCTTATTTATTCCTAATTAATTTTATACATTTAAGAAACAGCATTAATGGTACCTTCACATTGGTTATCACATGGACAATGTGTTCATATTGCATATGTGGAGATTCAGCTGTCGTTTAGTATTGCAATTCACTCAGAAGAGACCCAAAACAGACAGGAAAGCGATGCAGGCCAGCGGAAGTCATCATGGTTCAGTCCACAAATGATGAAGTTCCAAAACCCCGGTAGGCTTTTTTCCCCAGAACGCAGTGTGCTACATTTCTGCGCAGTAAACATAACAAACTGTATAGATGTGCTGTGGAGCTTTAAGCTGTGCTACAAACAGTTAATCTCAAACTCCCTTGCTTTTAGGAATTCCCAAGGTTAGATGTGCTGTTTGCAGGGTCATACATGTATTCATGAAGACATAGCCCTTACCAGCTATCCATTTAGGTGAACACTTTGATCGTTGAGTTATAGCTTTGAAAGAACAGACATAAAAACTCGTCTCAGTCATGAGAACGGTTTTGGCAAACTAAGATTTATACATTTCACTGCCAAGGTGTTGTAATTTAGACGTGGTAGTAAGGAAGTATACAACACTGAGCATCTGCTAATCACAGCAGGGCTGTCTGTGTTTTCGAAGCAAGCCAGGTTTATGGAGGTGCAGAGTGCAGTAGGGCAGAGCATTCAGAGAGCAAAGCCGGCCATAATTAGAACAGGCCCCTTTGCAGACATTGTGTCCCAGTTTCTTCACACTTATCAAGCAGAACACAAATACACATGCGAGAGTACACACGTCAAGCAAACAGGCACTCACACACACGTACGCAGACCCAGCCTTGTCCTCAAACAACACATAGAAAGTCTAATTTGAGTCGTAGCTGCAGGTAGAAAATATCAACTCCCTGCAGCTCGGAGGTGTCAGAGCAATCACTGGAACGTTGTCTCTGTGGTCTTCTCCCAGAATAGCACCCTCTCTCCGAATGATGTAACACCCAAAAAGAAATGTACAACATCAACAGGCTCAGGGCGCAACGGCGTGTACAAATAATTCCTGGTGCTTTTATGGAAGTGGGTGAGGCTTACATGCCGATGAACGCACGGTATACTAATCATTTTTAGTGTTTGAGGAATCTTAAGTAAACAATCAGGAAGTTTGTCCTCCGGCTTCACTTGATATGCTTGGATCTTTGTTCTCCTGCACCTAGAAGGGAGGCAGTGAACTTAAAGATTCACTGGGCTTTGTTTGTCAAGGTTAGAAGGATCTTTAGCAGGTAAGAGCCTTGTGTTTGTGTAGCTGATTGATTCTTTACTCTTTAGCTTCCAGACAGCTTTTGGAAAGTCAATACAACCAGAGGATGAAAAACAAAAGCCAACAGCACCGAGTGACAAACGCGGACACAGGCCTGGCAATTTGTTAGCAGCTTTGTACACAAAACTATTTAAAAACTATTCACAAGGCTGCTGTTTTGCTCCAGTGGGGAATCAAAACAATTACTGCTTATGCTATCTCAACTTGTGACAATAAAGAAAACATGAATGAAATTCCATTGACATGTTCATTTGCATAAACGAATCACAGGCAGACACACACTGGCGTGTTGATTCCTGTTGCACATTAGTGCAGCTGCTGTCAGACTGAAAGTAAGCAAAGCAGCCAACAGGAACACGAAGTTAGACAAATTGTTCAGGAATTTAATATTCAAACTCATGTATGCAGCGCTAGGATTATTTAAGCAATAATGAGAGAGAGTCAGCAGGTAATTTTGCAGGTTCCCATGGGTGCTGTTCTGCTTCGTACTTTACACTGGGCGGACAGGACAATATACATAACAATATAATTGCAATGCAATTATATCACACTGGAGTTACACTCAGGGCTTTAATTGTTTTTGTAAACAATAAAGCTGATGCATTCATGTTTAATAAGAAATCAACTTGCTTATGATTAACCAGTTTCTCTAATTTTACTGATACCCTGTTAGAAAGTTAATCGTTTTCCCAACATTGATTTCTTTCGAAGATCTACCAATATGAGCTGTAACAGGTAAATATGTTATAACCTTGTTGCTTCAGGCAATCTGGCTTAATTAAGCCAAACTTTGGAGATTAGATTAGCAGTATAACAGATGAGGGTTATCGGCGTGATAAGTCAAGCCAGGTTTTCTGATTCTGGATATGTGTAATTTCATGTCTGCTTTGACTGAACTGGTTGGAAAGTATCACAGCAGCTGCTGTGAAAGCAGGATGGAAAGCTGCTATGATTTATTTTTAAAGGAACAAATGAAAACTGATAAGCCACCATCACGTCCTTAATGAGCGAGTAGATATGACCATTTACAATTCCACATTTTAATAAATGCATCTGATGCAGGGGGTTGTTAAATATAAGAACGTTTCATAAATTGACTCTGAGCACTTAGTTATTTTTAATGTCCAAGAAGTTTCATATCATCTAGTCCCTAAAATGATTTTAAAAAATAGCTCAAGATCTCCAGCAGTTTAAATCATTGTTTAAACTCATAAAGAAGTGCATGTGGACATGATTATGAATATGAATATGTAGACATTATCTGATGCAATTTTCTAGTCTCTACACTTACATAATGAAAGAAAGCGAGGAAGTCTTTTCTACTTCAGGGATGACTGAGCTTAATTAATTAGATTTTAATTAGTTTAAAATCTTAAGTCAGCAGCAGCTTACTTTAGAAATCAGGATGTTTAAGGATGTGTAAGCATTCACTTTGTAAAGATACCTCTGAATGAAAGTCAAACAGGGGAGTTGGTCCTTGACTCAAGCTGGAGCTGGAGAAACGCTCTGTCTTTCCATGCAGCAATTTATTCCATGTTTATTTATTTATCTACAATATTTGTTTGTTCATGGTGAACTAAACCAGAAGTTACCTCAACAAGCCACTAATCCTGCGTCATAGTACAGCTCCAGGATGCAGGAACCAGTTCTATAACGCAGGGAAGTAAAAGCCAACTGGCAGGTTTATCAGCTCTGCAGGGATCAAAAATGGGTAATCAGTCAACATACCGATGTTGACAGACAAGCGCTTGGCAGAAGCAAAATCCAGGAGTGATCTGTAACAACACGGGCACGGCCAAAAAACAGAAATGGGCTTATGTCATCCATTTGAAAGGGAATACACGAAGAAGCGAGACTGAGAAGCTAGATCCAGACTTTGGAAAGTTTGGGACAATTCAGCTTCACAAAACAAACCTTTTTGTCATTTTATCTCATTCTTTTAAACAAACCCTCTGAAACCTCTGTCTCACTATCTCACAACTCTTATGTTTCACATTTGTTGTGGAACAATAGCAACCATCAACAGAGCACTCCAACATCAGCCACTTCACAGCATGATGACAGTTGGGAGGATATATAATTCAGAAACAATAAGAAGTGGATCTTAGATGGATTTTCAGTTTTGGGCTCATTTGTCGCACAAAGCACCATCACAGTTATTTTTGCATCTTTGGTTCTCAAAAGCTCCAAACAGAAACATAAAAATGGTGAGCTTGATTGTGTGGCTTCTCACTAAAAATTCAGTATATCATACACAAAGAAAGCATGCAGTTATCGGTATCATAAATTAAATTTCAAGTTCTGGAAGAGAATATTGAATGGTGCTGAAATACCAGGAAGAAAACAAACAAAAAGAGAAAGAAAATACTAATACCTTCCAAATTTATAAAATTTTAACTTGATTGATCGTTGGAGATTTTTCTGTAAACACTTCAACTCTTTTCTAAGTATGCATATTAAGAAGCAAGCAGCTATTTAGCAATCAAACAAATCCCATACAGAAACGAAAAAAAAAAACCCTCAAAGATTTGGCTGAATATTAGTTTTTGACACCGTGGGTCATATGAAAGAACAATTAGTAAAGATTAAAAGAAAACAGGAGCGCTAAGACACACGTACTCATTCACGCGCACACACACGCCAATCAATCTCCATTGTGGCAGCAGGGCAACAGCTTGGCAGCAGCTAAGTGGAAATCATTTACTTAAAGTCATTATGGAAAGGAGAAAGAGGTCACAAGCTCTGCAGAGAATCCAGCTCCTCCACAGTGCTATCACGACACCATCAGGAGAAAGATACCAGCACCATTAAACAGCCATCCTATCACTGGACTCAGCGATGCATCATACTTTATAAGGACCGGTTTTTACATCCGTTAGTTTTTCTGCGACCGTGTGCGACTGAATAAACAGGCTACATGAATTACCTGTATTTTCTGGAGCAATAGGTGTTTTTTCTTGCTTCTGTTGTTTCACTTTGGCTGCTAAACTAATAGGTAGCCAGACAAGTTGTTTAGCCCATGCATTACAGTAAACTCTGCTAAACGGTCGAAGAAATGTGCAGAAGAATGCAAACTGCAAAAACCAGGATTAAACTTGCATTTTCTCTCAGGCTGCTTTGAAATCTGCATGTGACCCTCATTTGACAAGTATAGAGTAGGTGCTATTGCAGAGTCTGCCTAGTCGGTGTGAATAAATGTGTGATTATAAATCAGGAAAGTGCTAAAAGAAAAATCCATGCTCAGCAAACATCCCCCCCTACTTCCCCGGGATAAATAAAATCCTAAAAAGGCAAAGCTGTAAAGTAAGGCCAGCCTGGGAAGACAGCCAAGGCCTCTCATGTAGATCAGTATTGATCCAACAGTGAGAAAGTTGACTGGGGTCATGTTTAAGTTAAAGTCAGCTCTCAGATTCTTCTGCAACACCCACACCCCCTCCTCCTCAGCATCAACACACTTTAATTACACTGATAACATACATTGAGAGTGTTAGCGTTACCAACCTCTGGGTGATTTTCCTCCATGCAGAACAAAAACTCCTCCAGCTTCTGCAACAAAAGGGAACATTTGCTGAGGTCACGCGGTCGTAAACCTGCTCATGCATTATTAAAAACACAATCACAGTGGCCGTGCACCGCATGCGTGCAGCATCAACACGTTGCAAAGAGGTCGTAATTATTCACCACCGACACAGACATTAAGGAAACAGAATAACTGGCTCATCTGTGCCTCAGGTTTCCTTTGTTAGTATTCAAAGTATGTAATGGTACATTCCTTACAAAGGAGGTAGGTAATTACTGCTCCTCTTGGAGACTAACATATTGTTTGTGGCTGCAGGGTAAGTTCATAAGATGGCAGAGGAGCAACATATAATAATCAGTGGTTTTAATTAATATTTTAATTAGAAATGGTGGCGCATTTTAAAGCTGTAATCGTTTTGCACTCAGGTAAACACGACTGATCAGCAGCGGCACTTCACAGAAAATCGGATCGTGTAAATGCTGCAATCTTAAAATATCTACATAAACTGGACTGCTGCCTCCATCTTTACATAGCAAACAAGTTGACACAACGATACTGTGTCTCTTTTGAAAAATGGATGAAGTTACAGGGCAAAAACTGCAGCTGGTTTAACAGCAGCGGGTCAGGTGTTATGAGGTTTACACGTCCATTAAGTCCAGTAAAAGGTCAGTAAAAGCCCAATAAAAACGTCTTGGAAGGCAGACAGAGTTAAGTTTTTGCTTTACAAAACAACCTGTGCTTGTTTCTTAGACTCCCACGGTCCGATTGCTAGATGGCATAATGTCAACCAGATCCAGTATGTAAAAAGTTCCACTTTATTCATTGATGTATTTATTATTGCTAATTTTTAAAAATGAAAAGCCTGTTTATGCCATTCGTCATTTTCCACTTTCAGGATGCGTGAATGAAAGTGAGTCTTTCTTCTGTGGGTCTTTGGCAGTGTATTCCTTGAAAATCATAAAACTATAATGTGTATTTTCACAGCAACATCCAGTTAGATCAATAGAGGCTGATGATATATTTATTGTTCCCTGACTTGGGCAATATTTTTCTAAAGACTCTAGTCGGTGAAAGAAACATTACAGTGACAGTCTTTCTATAGTCAAAACATTCAGGCCCTGATTTACAAAGACCCTCGGTGCGCCCAGTTAGTAAATCAGCTGCAGCATGGTTTTTTGTATGCGTTCAAGTATGCAAATGTTAAAGAGGCGCAAACCTTTAGTAAATCAGGAATAGCCAAGCAGGAATGGTTGTGAAGCAGCGTATCTCAATTATGGAACAATGTCTAGCAGATACTGGGCAGCATTTCTAAAGAAAATAAACCTCCTATGTAAAATTGTTTTCTGGATAATCGCATACCCCTCACAGCAACATATAATCTATAACATGCAGGTTTCCTGGAAAGTCACAAAGACTTTCCAGCATCCTTAAGATAATAAGTATTTTGTTGCCTTGAGATAAAAAACACTGATATTTACCATAGCAGCGTCCACATCTCAGAACATTTTGGCTCTACAGGTCTTGAATATTCAGAAAAGTATGGAGAATATGAGTTTAAAAATGTTTGCTTTATCAAATAACAAAGTTTGTAGAGCAAGAGTTGTTCACTCTCAGAGCTGCAGATCTTAGCTCTTCCACATTGGGAAACTGGGATACTTATACTGGGATACTGGGATACTATGTTGTGTACATTGACAAATACAATGCATAAGATAAACTCTGTGTAGAAATGTGTTACATTGAGCTATTAAAAAAAAAAACGAGGAAAATGGTAAGATGTCTCACCTTCAAGTTCTTGGAGAAATGTTAGGAGGGGCTGGGCTTTAGAAGGAGAAGGGAAAGCAGAAAGAAACAAAGGGAGAGCAGAAAATGGTTGCATGCAATTTATAAAATGCAGTTTAGGCAAGACAGGGACAGAAGACATTAATCCAATGTGTATTTTAATGGATACACATACAGTAGCAGGTAAGTAAGAAATGTTAAAGAGGCTGCAAGGACAGAACATTTACCTATTGTAATTAATGCAGGTGGATATTCCACCAGCATAGCCAGTAAGGATTGCTGACCAGCCTTTGCTTCTGGCCACTAGACAGTAAATCCATACTATAAAAGTGAAAATATTCATTGCAAACAGTTTGGCCAACAAAGAACATATAGTCTCCAAAAACATGGCAGTGGATGTGCTATTTTTCACTGCTGGCATTGTTCCAATCTTAGACGAGACTATCAGACTATGTGGGTGGGGAAAAGTGTGAGAAGAGGAGAAAATGAGTCGGGTTCGGCCTTGAGGCAACGAACCTAAACTCACAGCGGGAAACACCAACACAGAGAATTACACACATATATCATGCAGAAGCAGGGCGAAATGCTGCACTATGTGGAAAGAAATTTTTAGAGGAAGCCAAAGTTGTCCTTTTCACGCCCACATTTTCTTCTTTAGAAATACCTTCAAGCTAACATGCTAATAGATTGATGCTCAACACACTGCAGTCAATGGAGTTTCAGCTTCTCGCAGCAGCCTGGACTTAAAAACGTCCCCTCCAGCCGAGTGGTGAGGCTGACAGAGCAGGCAAATGTTATGTGAGGTTGATCTCCACACCATATTAAAAGATTAAATTAAAAAAAAGTATCAAAATGCAACTGAATCTAAAATCATGCTCTCCAATTCGACTTTTCATGTGCAAACATAGGTTATGTGTAGAAAATAATAAAATCTTAGAGCACAAAAGTCTCAGAAGGGAATATTTTATATTCAGCACACTCCATATCTCGGCTTCTCCCATGCAGCCCAGTATGAATACACAGGCAATTAGATGAATAATGCATCGTGTGTTGTTAACAATACATTTGCTGTTACCTTTGTGAACTCTGAGTTCTGTAAGTTGGCCTCAGGACACCAACGCCCTCCTAAAGCAGTCAGCATGGCACAGTCTTCTTCCTCTTTGGTGCACGGCTGGTTTGTGGGATAAAGTGTCGGGGCGGGGAAGTCTTCAACGTCTGCGCCGCTGCAACTGGGAGTCCGCAACTGAAGACCTCGCAGAAACAGGTGACAGGCTTCCAGGTCGGCTTCCCAGATTCGCTCCAAGCCTGGACAGCTACAACTGAGGCGGGATACAGACAGGTTAGTGACACAATAACACCCACTTCAGGGTCAGAGACTTTCATGTCATTCCTCATATTTTAGAATAAAGCAAAACAGAAATCTAATTCTAGTGATTTAAATGGGTAAATTCTTCCAGCTGAGAACTGAATTTCTGAACAGTGTTGATGATACTCCGGTCATAAACATATAGCTGAAAGCACCCATTGACACAATTGGCTAACTATAAATTGCTCACATACAGCCTGTGGGTAATTATATGTTAAAAGCAATGCAGAATATTATTTTAGCACAGATTACTGCAACATGTCGACTTTCCTCAGGTGATAAATGTAGTTTTTCCCATTTCATTCATTCATTAAAGGCACCACTATTGATCTCTATTACTAGCACGCTTGAACATTTATCATTTTAGTCATGCGCTGCATCACATAAAGTTACAGAGGAGATAACAAAACTTCAAGCAGACTGACCGGACCAGCCAAAATGTGCTAACCTATCCTTTAACATATCACCATTATGTGAATATGGTAACTGTGGATTATTATTATTTTATGCAGCAACTATTAACTACTAACCATTTTTTGTTCACGGCTATAAAAAGCTATGTTCTTTTTGAAGGTGTGGAAAAGTAATGACTCATTTTAGTTTCTCAGAAAATGATGAAAAACTAAAATTACACCAAGCAGCAGCATGCTATCTGAGCACAGCAGCCACACATGCTCAGTGAAAGACATCTTTAATGACATCTCTCCAATAAAAGAGGGACAAAGGAGGAGAGAATATAATTCCATTGGCAAAATGTAATGACGGGTGTTGTCCTTGCAGGAAGCTCTTTTCTTTCTTAAAGAGGAGTAGGAAGGAGAGAAAAGTGAGTGAAATGTTTTTATCTATGCTGGACTTACCAGGCAGGAGTTCAAGAGTTCAATGTTGGTTATTTAAGTTACGATCTGTTATTCCTCCACCCTGATCCTTACAACACAAAACTAACAAGATAAAATGCTAAATATGATTAGTGACCTTTTATTTGGGTTAAACATGTCAAAGCTAATTGTCTCAAACAATTTAATCTTGTATATTCTTCTGGGTGTATTATGGTTTGTTTTACAATTACAGCAGAGATGCTGACTTTTCTGACAGCAATCCAATTAAAAACCCGGACGTGCCAGAATTTGCTTCAGTTAAAGGAGCTATACCCGATATCACGTCCGGCTAGTTTAGCTAGTGATAGCGGCTAGTTTTTTAGCTTTAGCATGACGGT
>JBBDHI010000017.1:7602163-7619364 GCA_037177115.1 Craterocephalus stercusmuscarum
ATTGTATTTCTACTTTTATTTGTTTGTTTATTATAGTAAATGTTTATCACATTAAAAAGCACAATGTTTGTTTAAATACTTGAAGGCAGGTATTCATTTATCTTTTCAAGATTTTACATTGTAAAGGGTTCAATATTTTAATAAAGGTGGGGATATCTTGAAGAAATAAGGACCTTTTTGCGGTGGTACCAATTTAGGTATCGAGTATCGTGTAAATTCACTGGTATTGGTACCGACTACTGAATTTTTGGTATCGTGACAACACTAGTTTCTAGTGATGAAGTTGGGAGCGAGAATCACATTTTTGCTGTGGAGAAACTTCAGTTTTATCACACTGGGGTTGTCTGAATGTTGCACTTTCATCAAGATTTTATGCTTCTTCTGAATGAGGATTTTATCTTTAAGCTGTGTCTCTTTTGTGCTTCAGCTTGTTCGGTTCTCATGACCAGATCACATGAAAGGCAAACTGGAATTAAACAGCACTCCATACAAGGTTGGCATTTCTAGATAACAGCTGTTCTGCATTCCAGTGTCATGTATAATCTGTGGATAATTCATGCACACACTCCTTTGTGTGTATCTTTAAGTGATGTGTTCATTTTCTTGTTTTGATTTTTATTTCTTCTGTTTTTTTTATTTTTTTTCTAATAAGGTATTAGTTGGTCAGAAACATAAGCACCACAAAATCCAACACACTGACTCGTACATGACTATGTGGTGAAAATGAGCGTTCCGGCTGTGCATTTATTACATTTCCAAAGATTTCCAGTAAGGGAAGTGAAATGCAAAACTGCCGCATCCGGGCATTTTTGCACAGCAGTGAAGTGCTTTCACCTTAATTCAGCTATGCACCCCCCCTCATCCGATAGCATATCCACACTTGACCCATCTCTAGACTTGCAGCGTGAGTGCAGCAGTTATAGGAGGGAGGGGTGATACAGCCAACCTTCCCCACTCACGCTCTGCACGTAGCACAACCATTAAAATACTGCTCCCTCTGGAGGGAGGCCAGGAGTCAAAGTTTACAGCAGTTCACTCCTCTCTTCTGGTTTAGCCACACCCCTCTGCTTTCTGTCTGTGCCCCTCTCCGTCTTTCACACACACACACAGACACACACACAGAAAAGCGTACTGTATTGCGTCTTACTGACAGGAAGCCCTTTGTCAGTGTGCGTGCCCCTCACTCAGCAGCCGCTTCTTCTGATACCCACCCACTTTTTTTTCTTTTTTCGCCCTCCTCCTTCAGTG
This sequence comes from Craterocephalus stercusmuscarum, assembly GCA_037177115.1. Taxonomy (NCBI): domain Eukaryota; kingdom Metazoa; phylum Chordata; class Actinopteri; order Atheriniformes; family Atherinidae; genus Craterocephalus; species Craterocephalus stercusmuscarum. The sequence continues at coordinate 7,603,412 of JBBDHI010000017.1, forward strand.
TTCACCCACCCAGACACCCCCCCCCCCCTCCCCGGGTCTTTCTGTAGTAGGTTTGTTGTTTTTCAGCTTTGAAGGCCCTGATACTGTGCATTCCAGTGGTAACCTGCATCACGCAAAAGATGTGAGCACAATGTGGACTGACGCAAGCGATTACGTTCAGATGCGCAGGAACATAAGATCCAATAGGTGTGTGATGTAAATGATTTTCATCGTTCTTATTGGATGCGAACACACACTGGCGTTTCAGAAAACGAACCTGTCATTTCATGTCTCTGCAAACAGAACAGCTTTACTTTATTTTATAGGTGGTTTATAACACGGGGTCTGAAGTTTAGTCTGCTGTGAGTGTTTATAATAATGTTGCTATGGTTTATGTTGATGCAAGTTCATGAAAGAATGTGGATGAACTTGCGTTTCCATGTCGTATCGCCGCGTAGATGCAGCCGTGTATGAGGGCTGAATCTGCCCTCTGTTTGTGCATGTTTGACGCTCGTCGGCTCCACTTTGAAGCCGCACAATCAGACAGTGGCATGGTTTTGTTGGAATCTACAGTGTGAGATCTCAGGGTTTTAGATATTTAGAGGGATGGATCTTCTTATTTTTTTTATCATGTCACCCTACAAATTTTATTTCATCAGCACTGCAAGTTACCACTTGTATGTCTTATTCCTGAGGGGCATATCGTCTCTGTGCTCACTGTTTACAACAAGAAGTTTACAAGAGCTCATTGGGGTTCACTGCCAACACCCAGGCAGATCTTGCATCTCCTAACGGAGCAGGAAAAGGCGAGGGGAAGTGGACGTGTGGCACGATACGTCCGGTTTATTTTCCCTCTGGTTTAAAGTTTATAATGGAGCTTGTGTCAGTCCCAGTGCAGGTGAGGCCGCAATACAGTCAAGCTACATTACATTCACATCACAAGGCCACCGATCCGATCCCACAGCTCCGGTTCTGACTCACTCCATCCTTATTTAGACTTGGGTTTGACTTCTCCTTCTCTCTTGAGTCTCTACTTTGACAACACAAGAGATCTAGACTGCGTCTGCTTACGGTTTTGCTTATGTCACTGCGTATCTGTTTTTACTAATCACACTTTTTCATCTTCCTCTCTTCAGGCAATGGTGGCGTGTTACCCTGGGAACGGAACAGGCTATGTGCGCCATGTGGATAATCCCAATGGTGATGGGCGGTGTGTCACATGCATATATTACCTTAATAAAGATTGGAATGCCAAGGTATGGAAGTGACATGTGGAGAACATACTTGTTTATAATAAATAGTGAATCAGTAGTTTTCAGTCGTAATGAAAATGATCATGAATGTTTGTGTGTCCGTTTGATTTCCGGCCTCGTGTCGTGGCTGACTGTCTCTCCCTCCATCACGCCTTCACAGCGCACACTTTTGGAGAGTGAATAGTAGCGGATGCATGTTAGTGCATGCTGTATAGCTGCTCTTCCATATATAATCCCATTAAAACTCATGGATTCTGCTAATCTAGTCTGACCCAGCGAGGTAGAAGAGCACCCTCATGTAACTCTACACATCTGTTGTTCTTTCGGCAGAAAAGTTTCTTTATGGGCAGGGGAAAAAACCCAGGGAAGAATCATCCGGGCTTCGGATACATTTTGTGCATCTTTCTTAAAGGACAATGTGTACGTGAATAAGATTAGAATACAATACATGCAAGTTATAATCTTAACATATTATAAGGTTCACTAAAAATATTTCAGCTGGTAAATTGTAACTTTTTTCTGAGCTCATTCCTCTGTCAGGCTCAACTCTTTTGTGTTTGTACTAAAGTGTAATATGTTAAGCATAATTGAGCAGTAAAGGAACTCACTGCCTGATGTGCGACAAATGAACAGGATGCTGAAAACCGGGAAGCAATGGTAGTTTCAACAAAATAAATGTTCCTGTAAAGCTGATGTCTTTGGTGCATCTCTGTGGAACTGCAGACATGACAAGATAATAGCACAGAAAACCTGACTCCGAACTTGATTATGAAAAACTGTTTTGCCTTGGGATGTTCCTGTTATAACAACTGCTGTACATGTGTTATGTATGTCGGTGAATAGGGGTGTAACGATTCACTCAAGCCACGACTCGATTCGATGCTCGATTTTCAGTTCTCAATTTTGATTTTTTACGATTTTTCTCCAACAAAATAAATTTTAGTTATTTTATGGCCAAATTAATTGTCTTTTTCTCCATTGTTTAAAACGGACCTATTGCCTGTTGTACTAACAAAACTTAACACTGAACAAATAATTATAGATACAGAAATGATCACAAATCTTTTTATGAGCAAAAGAAGTTTTGTTTTGAACATCATCTGCATTGATTGCACTGATGCATTGCATGCAAATCGATTTTTAAAGTATCGCACATCCCTGTTGGTGAATAGCTCATCTTTGTCAATGCAACATGTTAAGTATTTTGGATGATGGGTAAAAAATCCAGTTAGCACATTGTACAGACTGTCAATATAGTAAGATTTATTTTATGAGCTTTGTGTCTACAGATGAAGCAGATGTGACCTGAATCGCTTTTTAGGTGGGGAAAAAAAAAAAAAAAAAGCAAACGGATGAAAAGTACCTTTTTAAACCTGGCTTGTTTTGTTGCATTACATCATTTCCTTGTCATTACTTCCACTTGCTCCTGTTCATGTGTCGTAAATAATCTCCTGTTTTTACTTGCATTAGCTACAATGGGGGCCAAGTGAAGGACTGCAGCGCGTCATTGACGTCCACGTGTCGGCCTCGTTATCGAAACAAGCCGCGCTCTAAAACGCTGTTGGGTATATGAATGATTGCAGTCTGCTTTCTGATTGGCTGCTCATTGGGCAGTGTGTTATAGAATGCGGTTGCCTAGATACCGGGGGACCCTGGGAGAATGACATGGATTTGGCTTGTTCAGGTTCAGCTGTTCCAGTTATTTAACTACCGACGACATGTCTGTTCAGCTGGATGCTTCTATTAAAATGCAGATTTCCAATTGGTTTTAATGTTTACAGTCTTCCGGCTCACGTTGCTGGCAGTGAAACTTAATAACTAGGAGTAAAGCATTACCAGTCCCCACTGTTGGGCCTTATCTGCAAGCATGAATCAAACAAACATGCTGTTCCTGTGAAAAGGAAAAAGACACCCCAAGCAGATATCTATGTGGAAGGAAATCAATCAGCCAGTGGAGATATTTTACCTAATAGATAAACACAACCTGTGTAACTTCTTTCTTTTACAGGAGATAAGATAGTGAATCATAAGATGTGGCTTGTGACTCTACCGTGTGGTTCAACTGAATTAACCATCAGTTAAGCACTGAATAAAGTGAACAATGTTGAATGTGCCCTGATTTACAGTAAACTTTATTGTGACTGATAACAGTCTTACTGGTTTCTGGAGTGATACCATGTGACTTTCCTTTATGCACGGTGCTCCCATGGGGGTATTAGGTTTGGCAAGATTTTGTCTACTCCTGACAGAGTGCAAAATATATTTTATTCTCTGCAAAGTTTTCACCGGTCCCTCTTTCAGTGTTGGCATTTACTGGAGCTTCACAATTTTTGGAAGATTGGTAAACAATTTGTTTTTCATTTACACTGATATGAGAAGAAAATGGCGTAAAAAGATGTCAGGCCAGAATGAAGGGAGATGATTTAGTAGGCAATGGCAGCCGTATAAACCATGGAAAATAATTGTCAAAATGTTAGAAATTCGCCTTTATCAACGCCTTTACATTCACTTTTACACTGGTTTATACAATTATTCCTCTGTCAGGCTGAAGCAAATTATCTAACGTGTCATGCTAATGTTATGGTTTCACTTTCGACTTTGCACTCATCATGCAGAGCCTTGTGGTTCAATGATCAAATTTGTCACGTTGACTGGTGGTGTGGCAACTGTTTCAAGGAACTTCTGATAAAGTGCACGTTTGTAGATAACATTTATGTACTGAAATAATTCTACAAACTGACTTTGTTGTCTTTAGCAAGATCTTCGTTTTCCCTTTTTATTCCTTTAAACACATGTTGCTCTTCATACTCGGAGCTTGCATGGATATTTTATGTCCAATGTTAATGTTAAAACGTGCAGCCATACAGTATCATTGTTACACTGATGGAGAGCTACCATTACATGGCAGTAGGGCTGGGACCATTCTTTTAGGACTCTTTTCGGAGCTGTTTCGATTTAGATGGCTATTCTTATGATTATTCAGTATTGTTGATTTTTGTCAAATAAAACAAATTTTTTTTTACAATTTTTCATACAAACCTTGTGTTTTTTTTTTGTGTGGTTTTTTTTTTACATTTTTGGGAAATTTAAATTAGGAAAAAGCAACACAGTCGCCAGACCATCACTGGCCACGTTTACATGGGACTTTTGATTCCTCTTTAATTCAGAATTAACGTTAATACTGCTTTAAACAGACCATGTCAACACTTAATTCCTTATGCAAATTTAATTCGGAATTAAACTTAATTCCGAATAAAGTGTCTGGTGTATTCCTCTCTTAATTCCGAATTAGTTAATTCCTCTCTCATTTTCTATCATGTAAACCTGAGGGAGAAGATTTTAATTCTGAATTAACTAATTCAGAATTATTAATTCCGAATTAAAAAACACCATGTAACCATGGCCACTCTGCTTGCTATAATGCCCAACAAGACAAGTAAATAAGAAGAAACAATTTTGAAAAAGATTTTGAGAAAAATTTGTAAAACTTCACCTAAAAAAATCTATTTTTTTAGGTGAAGTTTTACAAAAACAATTTAAGAATTGTGAAAAAAGTGGTCAGTCCCATAAAAACACCTACTGTATAATAAGTACTTGAAATGATTTATTGTAAATTTGAAAATTGCACCACCCTATTATATGAATATTATATAGCAAAGCATTAAATCATCATCCATATCTGTTATTTAACACTCTTCGTTTTGCTCATTGACCTGTGACTTCAGTCAGGCTCAGTGTGGAGGTCATGGCCTGTAGCTGAAGGTAATTCCTTTTAATCCATGCATCGTCATTTGCAGTCCTGCACATTGAACTCTCATGTTCATGCTTTTCATGCTGTTGGTACAATCTGTGGTCCTTGAGCTGATTACGTGCTTTAAAAAAAAAAATCATCCGTCTTCTTGGACCCTATTGTTTTTTAATTTAGTTTAGTCGCACCATCGGCATTCCCCTTTCTTCAACCCTGTTAAAATGGGAATAGCATTGCTTCTCCAGCAAAGGGTGTGAACCTTTTTAGCACTGTGACTTTGCGTGTGAAGAGAGGGGCCTATCATATCAGCTGTGTGAGAGTTTAAGTGGCACGATTGCAGCAATCTGCTTTTTCACTCTCCAGGTCCTTTATCCAGCCTGAGCAGTTTTCCTGTGGGTTATTCTTCCTATCCCTCCACAGGAAAGCCGTCCCCCGCTGCTGCTTCCTATCCTGAGCTTTCCTCCTAGCCCCCAGGGTTGGACAGCCCTTTGCTTTTAACATTGTCGTTATACTTTGATCATTTAAAAAATGGCCAGATGTTGGTTGGATCTTATTGTCTGTGTTAAACGAGCAGAACCTTTTTTTTTTTTTAACCAGGCTCTCTGATTGTTTGTTAACCTCTAAGTGTCGATGATTAAATTGAAAACTGTGATCTTTGTCTCACTTTACCGTCCTGCTCTTGCTTTGACCTGATTTGTGTATATCAATGTGTCCGTTTCTACCCAGGAACACGGTGGCCTTCTTCGAATCTTCCCTGAAGGAAAGGCCCAGTTTGCCGACATAGAACCAAAATTTGACCGTCTGCTGCTGTTCTGGTCGGATAGACGGAACCCTCACGAGGTTCAGCCCGCTTACTCTACGAGGTCAGCATCCAAGTCTTATCAACTGCACATGCTCAGAGGATCCAGTTTCTTCTGTGGACTCACTGCTCTTACTTCTCTTTGCAGGTATGCCATCACAATTTGGTATTTTGATGCCAATGAGCGGGCCAGAGCAAAAGAAAAGTACTTAACAGGTGGGATTCGACGAACAAACTACACAAGCGTGCTCCCTTTGTTTAGCAGTGTTTTCTCTGACATTGTCTTTTGTGTTCCCTGCGTGCAGGTGCAGGAGATAAAGGAGTAAAAGTCGAACTCAACAAATCGTCTGATCCCAGCTAGTAGGATGAGTGCACTCCCAGCTAACAGCCATTAAGTGCTCTGTCCTAAGAAAGTGGCCTCTAGAGAGAGAGAGATTGCGTGTGTGTGCGTGTGTGTGAGTAAGTGTGTTTTCCTTGGTAACACAACAGACTTTAGTCAGAGTGGATCTTATGGAAATAAAACAAATACGTTGTCATTTCTGTTCATTTTCAGTCAACTTGGGCAACCCAGCAGACCTTGAATGTCATAACATTGTACTGAAAGGGATTGTATGTTTTTTGTTTTTTTTGTTTTATCTTTTGCACTCACTGTTTCAGTGGAGGGTGCATTATCAATACAGCTGACATTTTGAGAAAGGCTTCAGAGAGGTATCAAACTCAGAGACAATCTTCATTTATGTCTTTTTTTTCCAGTTAATTCCTTAAAGGTACAGTGTTTTGCATATGTGTCATGTTATGCTTTTCACATGGAATGGGCTGTGAGAATAAGCTAATGTATGTGCTTGAGTTTGCAATCAATTGAAAAATGGCCTGAATTAAAGACTAGAGTTTCCTACAGAACTTCTTTGGTCTTAGTTTGAGTTCATTCTTTTGCTGCATTGTAGATGCCAACTGTGGGTTTGTTGTTTTATCATTCAGAGATCTAAACCATTAAATTTACTACCAAATCATCCAGAGTTTAATAAACAGTGTCTGTGACTGGAACTCAGTGCTTTCTCGCTTTTTCTACACGGAACAAAGGTCCACACGCCCTCTGCAGGATATCAGTTGTACACCTTTTTTTTTTTTTTCTTGTGCTCTTGTTGGATTTTTTGATGAGTGGAAATGAGTTGCTGCAAAGTTGATAAACCATTGACAAATTATTTGACACATTACATCTGATCTTTACTTACCAACTATGAACATTTGAAGTATAGTGGATGTTTTGTTTCAATAATGATTATCATGTTGATCAGTTTGTAAGATCAGCCAGAAAATTATTGCATAAAACGCTTTGCAAGTTGATTTTTCTTTAAATCATTAAACATTCTACATAATGTACCAGAGTTACTCATTTGATTTCAGCCATTGATTTAACAATGGCTTTATTCATATGCTTTGGATGTCAGAAACAAATGTGCTCTCATAATCTTATCTATACTCCTCTTAAAACCAGTATAGACCATTTTAAGACAATCTCTAAACCTAAGTATCACAAATACATTTTGAGAATGTTACTTGCTAAAGCCTAAACTTTCAGGGTACCTAATGTATTTAGTCCTTCTAGAAGGCATTGTCTTTGAAAAAGAGCTCAATAAAATTGAGAGAAGTGCAAAACAAACCAAGCCTGATGGTGTTTTTGTTCCTCTAAAGCAACAGATAAATGTCGCTACCTATAACTAAGATAACCATTCACCTGCTTGTTAGAAACAGTTAAGCATATTCTAAACTTTTAATACATTTTTGTAATTTGGGATTTATTTTTTCTATGAAAGTACAGTGTTGGTTTGAAATATGCAACAAATCTTGGATTACAATGAAATGCCACATTACACTACAATCCTTTCAATCAGTCATCGAACAAAAATATCAATACACCTTTATCCTATATCTTAACATTATGCTTTGAATTTTATGAACATTAACAAAAACTATATTCTGACTAAACCGCATGCATAAATACTTGAGACTTGAGGAAAAACAGTTAAATTCCTGAATGGCAAACTGAAGTTAGACCTCATGTCTCACTGTGAAACTTCTCTATTTGATTGTTTCATGATCCTCCATCTTTGAAGCACAGAGGCCTATTAAAGGTACATTTTTGGTTAAATTCCAGATTAAACCTTTAAGATCTTAATGACTTTCAGTCTTAAAACAATTGACCAGCTTCTGATCTTGTCTTCTACACATCACATTCATCAGTGTTTGTTTCGCATAAAGTGCGATTTTAGGACATATGACGTATATTATTTATGGCTGAATGTCACAAAGTGCATGTCATTGTTTCTGACACGTTCATCAACTGTGTGGCAGAAATGAGTGATAAAACCACTTCTCCATGCACCACCAAACCACTATGTCTGCCAAGCACATTGTTCCTGTAAACCTTTACTTTAATGTCCATCAGTAGCTGGTTCACCATAAGATTTGTTTTGGGCAACAAAGCCTCACGTTAAGTTTGGTTTGCTCCATCTTATTCAGAATTTATAATTATATGGAGGCGATGAAATGTTAAAGGAACCCTTTTTTTTTAATAACTTTGCTCCTTGTAAAGAAATTGAAACAATTTGTTGTGATTATTTGTAATGATTTCACGTATTTTCTGAGCCAGAATCAGCATTAATCTTAATATTAATCCTAATCACTGCTACTTCATTCTTACTTCATGCTTCAAACGCTGAACAAACTTGTTTTGATTTAAACTACAGCAGGACTGAAAATCCTTGAGGGCATGAAATGTCCCTGTGTTTAGTTTCTGATGAAACTTTTGAAATGGTTGTCTTGTTTCATACGATCAACACTGGAGGGTGCTGCAGTGCATCAACTGTGGGGAAAAAACCTAAAAGGCATTTTTGTGTTAATATATTGTATATTGTGAAAACATATATTAAGACCATTGTCAACTTATCAAACATTGCACAATATTTCTTTACAGTATTTAAACTTCTTTTATATGAATTAAATGAATATATCTTCTATACAAACACATCTGTATGAAAAAGTACACATTTGTAGACAGTACATAAAATAGTAATACAGTACATATTACAAAGTTCAAGAAATATATTACGTTGTATTCAGTATAAACTGTACATTGAGGGACGTTTAGGAGGGAGGCATATTTTGTACAGGGAATGTGCAAAATTGATGTCCTATTACTGGGCCTTGATATACTGGCGAAGAGAAAAGTGTTCGTTTTTCCTCATGAAGAAAGTTGAGGGCCCTTTTAAACCACATGTGCTTCGGTCAGTAACAGACTGTGCAAAAATATACAGACGATAGGCAAAGTCACGCTCAGTAATGGCTGAGCTCTTCTGGAGGAGGAGGAGGGAAGCTGTAGCTGTCGTCGCCTCCGATGTAGGCGCTGATGCCACCGATGCCGCTGTTTTGGCTCCCCCACTCATAACTGTCGGCAGCCAAGCTGGGGAGTCAAAAAGAGACAAAAATAAACATTTAAATTCACTGCATAACTACGTCATGTGCAGCAGGTTTTAGCAGAGGGGCTTGCGGGGCTTTTACCTGGCTTGGATGTTCTGTGGCATGACGCTCCACGCTAGATCGTCGTCGCTGTCGTAACGCCGAGGGTTGTCGAAAAAATAAGCCCTCGAGGAAAACACATGACCAGGAAGGCTAGAGCTGCTCTGCAGGAGCCAAAAACAAACAAAACGAGACGTAAAACACCACACTGAGGAATGATAACCTATACTGGGAAGCTTTCACTTTTACTTTTAATTAGGAAAGCAGATTACTTCATCTTCTGTTCTTTTTATAAATTATACTGTGACCCCATGGAGGGATCCCAATCCCATGCAACTACTGGCTCACCCTGTCCAGGTTAGGCTTCCGAACTCTGAAGAAAAACACAACAAGAGAAGTCGGAAGCAGCTCCCATACGAACAAAATCACTCCGAAGACGATGTAGCCAGTGTCACCCAGAGTGGAGTGTAAATCTGCCTGGAAAGAGAGAGAAAAGAGAGACAACGACTTAAACTTGAGACTGAAGTGTGTGTGTATGTACTGTATATTTTGCATTGTGTCACATCAATGCACCTGCTGCCGTACTCGTTACTTTTTAACCCTATAAGTCTTTAGGTAAATATTCATGTATATTTTACATTCTTATTTTTATGTAGTGATGTTCATATCGATATTGTGGAGTCGATACTTCGATACCAGCCAGTCATAGTATCAAAATCAATACTTTTTTCAAGTATGGAGATACCACTCTGCTGATAAAAAACGTGTGTTTTAAGCAATAAAATTGCATTTGGAATTTATTTATTTTGTCATTTTGAACATATTCATCTAATATTTAAACCTTATCATTCAAAGAGCAAATAAAAAAATCTAAAACGTTATTTACCTATTAATATCCAATCCAAAAGGAAAGTGGAGACGCACAGTGGGAAAATATGAAATGTTTGGGTTTTGGATCTTTGCAAAGATTTAAATCAATCGATTCAACTTTGAGTCATACTTATACACTAAATATGAACCCAGCAACCAGTTAGCCCAGCGATACCTAGCTTAGCCAGTAAATCCCTGTAAAAACAGGGTTTTTCCTCACGCTTAAGTGTTTGGAATTAACCAGGATATTACTGTAACTTTTGGATTAGGGAGCTTGAGCAGATTTGACCAAGTTTCAAGCCTTCCTCTTGACCAAGAAAATCTAATTATGCTAAGCTAAGCTAACTGCTTGTTGGCTCCAGCTTCATGTGCTTTGCAAAGTGGAGTCAAAATCAAAAACAAAATCTGTTTTCCACCTTTAAAGCAAAATCTGCTGACTTACCTGGTCTGACACGTTGTACCAGTCGTAGTCGAATGAATTAATGCTCTTGTTTGACAGTCCCAACACAACCAGGTTGTAGCACGCCCTGGATGCATACAGGAGGATGACGATGGCGCCTATAACTGTCACCTGGCATACAGACGTCCCCTGCACACAATCATACATACAGTATCACACAAACAGTCACGTTTACGCTGGAATGAGACAATCTGATGAAAGCATCTGTGAAATCTTATATAAATTACACAGACAGTGAAGACAGGAAGAGATCCTGCTGCCTGATAAATCACCTCAGAAGGTAGAAATACCTTTGCTTTTATCTAAATTTATACACCGATTTACTCTGTCTCACCTTGGATTCCAGGTAAATGTTGGCCAGAGACATCTTGGCAATCTTGTAGAGACATAAAGAGAGCGAGATGGCGCACAGGACAAAAAGGGTGTCGTTGATTGTGACCCTCACCAACACGATGGTGTGCGCATCTGCGAAGGACATCCTCACCAGCAGAGCACACACTAAATTCACGACTAAAAACACCAGGCTGATGAAGAGGAAGAGGAGGTACAGCGGCAGCCTGGCAGTCAGGGAGAGAAATCAGACTGCTTTTACTATTTATTAGTTTAGATTTTACTCTTAATATTCAACAGAAACAGCGGTAAACTCACTGCAGTCCAGTAAGGACCCGGACTCACCTGTACCTCAGAAGCTCTGGTGCATATTTGGACTTTGCCTTGAAGACAACCTGTGAAAAGAAGAAAAAAAAAAGGAAAGAAGACACTTCGTCATGCAAATGCGTCAGGCTGTTCTGGTAAACCAGCTTCACTTCTCTATTCTCGCATCCTAAAGAAGCGAAAGACCAAACAAAAGAAAAAAGGAACCTGACTGAGAAGGACTGAAATGGTCACAACAAGCGTAGAGGGCCGCAGAGTAAAATGATCAACACGAGCTCACATCAGCACAAGAGGATTATGCTAAAAATAAGCTTCAGGCAGAGGCCAGAGAAGCTATTAGTGTGGTTGTTCTGTAGATTATGTAAGCGGTTGAAATAATTATTCAGCACATCAGGCCGCAGATCTAAATGAGATCCGGTCAGTGCTCTGCAAGCTTGTGAGAGATGACTACACGTCTAATCGGATACTCAACCTGAGACACATGGGTTTGTCAACACAGTTTAACGCTGACAGTTAACATAGATACCACTAACACATTTGATATTTTGCCAAAGTTTTGCATTATTCATCCTAATTCACAAGATGATAAAGGCTCCCTTTAGGCGTGAAAATAAATGTACAATCTGTTCTGAATCCTCTATATTCTATGTGATGTCCACTATCAGTGTATGTAGCCTATGTTTCCACACATCAGTACCACAGCTGGTCTCCAATTTAATGTCACAAAATCCTGCTTGTTCAAACTGAGCCCCCTTCTTTAAATAAGTGTGTCAATCTCTGCAAATCCGCGCGCGTGACAGCTATAACAGCATCTCATCCCGCTGCCAACTCACCTGTGCAAAGTAGAGGTTCATGAGGCTGAGAGTGAAGAACTGCAGGCAGACTGGGAAGCAGTAGAGCAGCCAGAAGGGAAATGGCCCCAGAGTGTTGGCTGTGACAAAGTTCCTGAAGTAGAAGGAGAAGAGCACGGTGCGCAGGGCCGACCACAGCAGGCACAGGAACAGGAACACCGTCTGGTAGCTGAAGCGCTTGTGTCGGTACCGCAGGACCAGCCAGAGCTGCACGTAGATGAAGATGAAAAGGAGGGAGTAGAAGACGGTGTACACCACCGTCAAGCCCAAAGTGACGTAGGGGGGAACGGCTGGGCTCAAAGTAGGAGAGGGCTCCTTCTCCTCCGGCATGGCCTCCACTACTTGCTCTCCCTGGCCGCGGGATGATGTGTTAAACGCCAGTGTCTGGTTTAAAATGACCGCCCTCTCGGGCTCTCAGGCCCGGGCGGACAGAGATGTGCGCCGCAGATACAAACGCAGAGAAGGAGGAAGAAACGCGGATGCGACTGTCACAAAGCGCGAGGTAAGAAATGCGACGTGGGAGGAAACAAGTCCGACTTCCTGCAGCAGAGCCAGAGACAGCCAGGGAGCGGGGCACATGATCAATGATGAGCACCAGCACCCACCGTTTTGTCGCGAGCTGCAGCGGCCAGGAAGCTGCCCAGATCGGCTCCGAGATCAGCGCGAGGAGGACCAACCGCCTCCTCACTGCGCGCTCATTACGTGACGCTGTACGCACCAGCTGACGCACGCTACTGTACCTTTAACCCTGTGCTGGGGCTTCCCACCGCTGCTGCGGTCTCAGGAGGGCAGCTACGAGCTTTAAAACCTGTTTACTTTCATTTTTATTTTGATGCATAAAAAAGCCCACATTTGTCATAGAAGATGAATAGACATTTATTAAAAATAAATAAATAAACGTTGCGTAACATAAAAAAACGTGGTGAACAAAGTAGGTATATGTCTGTTAGTTTTCTTTCATGGAACATCTTTAATCACAGAACCTCAGACAAACAACAAAACATCACAATTTGCAGAGTGTGATTTTTATTTGTGTGAAACTAAACACATCCTTTCTGCTCTGAATTAAAGGGTGAGCATTTCTTTACTTATATTTCTTTATATAAATCTTCAGCACAGAAAGCCGTGTTCTATTGTAAACTTTTTCTACTTAGTCATCTGTCTGTACAAACAAAATAGGAATTCCACCAGACTTGCTTATAAGCACTTTATTTTTGACTGTATTGATTTGCCCTGCAGCTGTTCAGATCTGATGAAGTGTCTGACAAAATCCCAGAGATGGGGAACTCTCCGAAGAAATGTCTCTTGTGTCATATTTGCTCAGAAAAAAATCACTGTGATTGAATTCCAACAGGATGGTCTGATTTTGTTTTTTAAGCAGAGGAAAAATCTTTGAAAAATTCAGCACATGTCTTTATAGAAAAGGAAATGAAAACATGAATACATTAAAACATAATGTGTGATTTTAGATTCCCATCTTAAATTTAATGGACAGGTCCAGAGATGGATAAAAAAATCTGTTAAGGATCATTTCCTCATCCAAGAAATCCTTATTTACTGAATTTTGACACCTCCGTTGGATTCAACTTCATAAAACTAATTTTTAGGGTTTGAAAAACTTTGCAACAGAATATTATTTCAAATGGTGAACAAAAAAGTGATAGAGTTAGAACCTGAAGTGCAGAAAGTGGAAACAGGGGATAATCTTTGCCTAGTCATCACATTTTTGAACTAAAGAACTGATAAAACCCCTATGCTTTCAAACATAAACATGAAGAAATGACTTGAACCAAAACAAATGTGAACCCTGACTATAGAATAAAAATGCACTTACACACAGACCTACATTCAAACTTTTTCTCTGTCTATTCTTTACCCTGATATATTTATGCTAGAGCCCATACATGGAGCCTAACATTTATTTGTATACGATTGCTAACCATTAGGAAAGGTTATAATATCATGCTCAGTATGGCCTTGTATGGTCTACAGAAGTCCAAGGTCTACATCTCAGACTCACTCAGTGTTAAAGTTCATGATAGGTTTCCAAATGGACCAAAGTTCCTCCACAATGATGTGAGAATAATAACAACATACAGAGAACATTGTTGATAAATAAGGTTCTACAGGCTTTTGAATCATGATTAAATTTATATTTTCCAAGCATTATGTAATCATTGCGGCTAACTTTTGTTAAAAGAACAATAACACATGTTTACGTGTCACATGTAAATATGTGTTATGTGACCAGGAATCCTGATCACATAACACATATCCTGATCCACGTGTTATTCTCTTTATCTGAAGACTGAGGAATCAAATCAAAGCTTGTGTTGCAAAACAAGTCTATACTTCCTGTAGATAAGCTGGTCAGCTTTTTAATACATAAGAGATTCCTGATCACAGCATTTTATTTAGGAGTTTGGCTAAATTTCAGTTTTACCTACCAGTTTTCTGTACTTATCCACAATACAGAATAAGGCTAAAAAAAGGTTTTCAAGTGGCACTTTTAGTCCACGTTAATGCGTCAAGCCACTCACACCTCTAAGCCTCTGCAGAATCCTGATTCAATTGATAAAAGAAAAAAGGGGGAGAAAGGAAAGCATTGAAATAATTCTTCCGGAAGCCCACACACTTAGATTTTTACTTCCTATTATGAGTCCATGCCCAAAAATGCTAAATCATGCAGTTTTTGTAAAACATATTCATGTGTTCTCTGGCACTCTCCGCCCACGTCTGCCTGGCTTTACAGCTGCGTTTTCTAACACCACTTTTTACATAGAAATGAGTAATGTCATGTCCCCGATGATATGCACACACATCCTGGCAAGGTTTGTGTGGACAGCATGAGAACATGAGGGAGGACAAGGATGGAGATCACTCAAACTCACCTTTGACTGTTATGAGCCATTAATACTGTGACCACTGAGGATGCTGCCCGCAGCAGAGCAGAGCTCCCCCCTTACACTGGATTATGTTTTAGGATATTGTATTTAGCCTTTTAAATGTTTATTTTAAAAATCAGCACACTAAACAGTGTTGTTTCTTCCATAGCCTGCCTCTGGCCCTTTAAATCACCCACATCTTTAGTTTCTGCCTGCAGATTAAAAATAACATTGGAGCGGTGATTAAACAGCACTTCACTCATAATATCAGGCGTCAGTATAATGTTATGGACACATCCGACAATAGTGTCCAGTTCCCAAGAATCACAGTTTGAGGAAGCAAACTTTCAGTGGCTTTTATAGGTTCTTGTTCAGCAGAAATATGTGCAGTCATTTGATTCATTGTTTCCAATTAATGGATAGGATTGAAATACCTTGTAATCATTTATGACACAGTTATATTTCATGAACCTATGTTCTGTTTGTGTTCTATGGGAAGTCATAAGCAACAAATGCAAACTTCACCAGATGACCAGAAGGTGGCGCCTTTTAGCTGCACAAAAACAATTTATCCTCAAGGCAGAACAACCTTTGGTTTGCTTATTATTCTGAGTGAGTTAGCTTTGAAGAAGAAAATAGTGGTGTAGTTCTGAATGAGAGTGAAACTCTTGGAATGTGCGTGTGTATAACTATTTTGTGTTTAGTAATTATATCGAAATGAGTGGCTATCTTGGTCAAAACACTCCTCCAAACCACAAATCAAAGCTTAAAAGTCCAATTTCCCATTTGAATACGAATACACAGTTAAATCTTTGATGATTTTGTTATAATAATAACAATAATAATAATAATATATTTAAAACACTATTAAATATAATTAAAACAATAATAAAACATTTATCTGACAACCTTAATGCAATTAATATCTCTACTTAAAC
>JBBDHI010000017.1:7748460-7758569 GCA_037177115.1 Craterocephalus stercusmuscarum
CTGCATGGCTTCACAGGAGAGGAGTCAGGTGCTGAACTGCCCGGCCAGCAGTCCAGATCTACAGAGAACATTCGGTGTATCATTAATGGAAAAATCCATCAAAGATAACCACAAAGTTTCAGCAACTGGAAACCTTTATCAGACAATGGGACCAGATTCCATTACCATAACTCCAGGAGCTCATAACCTTGATGCCTAAACATTTTCAGACTCTTGTGAAAAGAAGAAATTACACCATGGGAATCATGGTAAACATGCCCTGTGGCAACTATTCTGAGACCTGTAGCAGCATCACATCTTACAAGAGCTATTTTTGCATAAAATGCCTCCATTTAGACATCTGTTGGGCAGTGTGTGTTCTGTTGTAAATAAAATGCTGACGTGTGATTTGAAGTTCTTTTAGTTTTTATTAAATAAAATGGCCTTTTCCCCTTTAGCTATTTTTATCTTGAATAAAAGATAAAATAAAAAACATATTTATGCTACCTTTCCTTTATATCAATTCTCTACCATTCAGCAATTCAAATCACAACTAAAGACCCACCTCATTACCTTGGCCTTCCTGTCAAGATGAACAAATTAATCAACTTTCTGCAGATTTGACCTAATTTTTGTGTTTGATTATTGTCTTCTTGTTCTTATCCTGAAAAGCACTTTAGTCAACCATGGTTGTTTTGAAATGTGCTTTAAAAAATAACAGTGACATGATTCAAGCATGAACATCCTCCAAGACTCCCACTTAGCATTAGATTATATCTTGCAGAAATAATAGTGGTATTATTGAGCTTAGTAAAATTAAAAACATTGAAGGGAAAGGATTTAAAATGTGCAGACATCTGGTTAGTTTTGAAAATAGTGTTAGTCTAGGACAAGTTGTGCAGATTAAAAAAAAAATTAAAACAAGACATTTCAGATACTCAGAGCTATGTTTTAAAACTGACAGTCTAATGACAGTAATATTCTCACTTAGCTGCATGGTAACTAGGGAACTGAGTGGGAGTTATTTGCTAGGAATACTGTCAAGAAATATGTAATAAAAAGGTAGAATTTGTAAAGCTTCACTCTGGGTGTAATATTGGGGCAAAACAACAAGCACCTGCATACTAAAAGGGTTCAGACCTGTAGTTTTATGGAGGTTTTTCCCATGACTGCAAACACATTAAAGACAAAGCTACACATTCTTTGCAGAGGTGCATAAGTCCAATTGTAAACGTTTATATTCAGAAACTCACATTTTTGCTACAGTTGCAGCAGTATGTAAGGCTCAAAACTACTGTCCAACTACTTATGACAAATGTGTGCGGTGTTGTGAGGTGGCTACCGTTAATTTCATTAGGGAATTAATTTATTACTTATATCAGCAAAATCGTTTTTGTTTCTCAGACTCCATTCAGTAATCCACCTCTGAAGGATGGACAGCTGACATTACATATAACTTACTCTTAATCTCAAATGTAATATCTTTTAGACCAATTCCTTTCATGGACAACTGGATGCCTTTGATTGGTCAAAAGCTCTCTTGTGCAGATTTCTGATTACCTCTAGGTCAAAGCACTACACTGGGTTAAATCCTGCTCTATTTACTCCAGACATCAACTTATTAGTTTAAAGCCATTCATCATTTACATATTTCAAAATTATTTCCCTCTGTCTTACCTATTTGTGAAAAATTTGGAACACTTGGATATATTTTCTGTTCCTTCTCAGGATGTTATAGTGTAGTATCGTTAGTTTATTTGAATGAGTATATAAAAGAATATAGCCTCCACCTCATTAATACCTTGTTATGCTTGGGTCTTCTGCACATACTTGAGCTCTTCCTGTAGCTCTTGCATTTTTGATATGGGTTGCCGAAAGAGTGGAAATAAGAGTTCCTACTGTACCTTGCTTCAAGTGTTGACTTACAAACATGGTCTCTTGTCTACACCTTGAGGAAATTCCATCTAATTCCTCCAGCAAATACACATAAATTTGGGGGTCTGCCTAGAAAATATATTTTGTTTCCTCATTCATGTTATCATTTCACTTTGTAATTTGTATTACCTAAATCATACCTTCTTATCAACACAAGCTCTTATTTGGTGAGCTTTAGTTCAAAGGGAAAGGTGTTAAGTTCACTTGCACCATTAACGGTTTGATTCTTCACATGGAAATGCACATACAGAGCAGTCAACATTTTTAGATCCTTTTTCCTGGAGCACATGGCCCCATTGATCACACAGAAATTTGAGCAACATTAACCATGTAGAGTAATATCAAAGATGACAGTGAAAAGAACAGCTGCGGCATTAAGGACTTTACTGGATATTGAATGTACAAATTAAACAATTTCAGTGTTGGATCAAACTTTCCCTCTTCACATCTTTATTCAACAGATCAAACACCAGGTTTCAAGTCAAAGAGTGAAGTCTGTGTTACTTGTTTATCTGACAGCATTTCCCAATACAATCCAATGTTAAAAATAGAAAAATGTTCAAATATGATATCAATTTAGATTTCCAATTAGACTTAAATTGTCTTTTTGATTTTCTTTGCCTTTTGGATGACAGTACACAAACGGCACAAAACTGAGCTAGAAAAAAAAGCAGGTGAGAAGGTCAACAGAGCTTGTTACAAGAAAGTAGCTTGTTTTACCCACATTCACGATGGATTCAACAATGATTTTACATAGATGAGCAGTCAGCTGAAATTGGATTTATGGTAGCCATAGCTCATTAGATCCTGTTTTTGTGGTGTTGCAGAGGGAAAAAATGCAAGATGAGTGAAAAAAGCATGAGAGGGGGAGCTGGAGGATCTGTCAGTATAATGCAAGAAAGAAAGTGAAAGAAAGTGTTAAGACAGAAGATGCCTCATTTGAGATGTGAAACCAAAGCAAGTTGCCACGTTTGTTCTTGCTTCTTTTTGGACATTCAGAGCATTAATTTCATGCCTCTACTGAATGTTAATCAATATTTTTAATGCATTCGAACCTTTATTAGTTGTTTTCAGCAGCTGCATGTAAATTAAAGGACTAATGGGCTTAGCAACTAAGGTTGATGAAACTTAATATTGCACATTTCATCTGAAGATGAAAAAGGTGCAGAGTAATAATGAGAATCCTGTGTTCCTAAACAGCCTCAATACATAGGCATTAAATTGTCTAACATGACTAGAAGCAAAACAATCCACTTCAGTAGTGAATTATACACGTTTGGCAAAAAAAAAATGTTTTAATCATCACTATAAAAATTTCTAATAAATGCTACAAAATTGCATAGAGGCAATGAAATCTGTTAAAACAATTTAAATGACCAACAGGTACTCAAACATTAGTTTTAATCCCAGCTTTCTCTATGAAGAGACTGGTTATATTCATTTGTAGCATTTAAGGTGACATTTTTTTGGTAAAATTCATATTTACTGGTTTATTTGCATCAGTTGTGCTCATATCTAAAAAATATGAGATCATTTGTTTTTATAAAAACGAATACTCTATATATAATTGCTATATTTCAAGCAAGCTATGTAATGACAGTTTTAATTCAGGTGACAACATTACCATTAAAAAAAAATCAAAAATTACACTTCAACGCTGCTGTGTAACTTGCTGTGCTCTGAACTCCACCCACCTTGTGACTGCCGTGTGTCAGTCTTCTGACTAGCCGGTCCTGACTTCCGGTTAGCCAGACTGCTAGTTAGTTAGCGTTAGCGCGCTAACATAAAAGCGCCAATATATCGCCGTTTATATTTTCTTCCTTTCCTTTTCCAGAATAAATTATCCTACTTCCGCGCTGGTCCAGTAAGGCATGCGATATGTCCGCCAGATCCACACTATCAAATCATTTTAGGTCCGTGTGCTGCTGCCTCATTGTCTTGATGCTATGCTAGGCTAGTGCCGTTCACGTTGCGCACCGTACCAACAGTCTTCAATAGGACCTAGTTTTGATGAGCTTCCTATATAACCTTCGGCTACGTTACAGAGCACGCGCAGAAAAGCTGGGAAATGGGGGTATCCCGCATAATGTTGCAGTTTTACTTCGACGCTGCCCGGTAAAAGCTTCAGGTCTTTAAAAAAATAATTCCCCCAACGATTATCGCACCACTTTGTAATATGTTTTGAACACATAAATTCTCCAGACTAGGGTTTGTAGGTTTCAGTTTTTTCCCACTGTGTATTGTAACAACCGCCCCGTAGGATTACTTGTAAGGCTTTACTGTATATATTTTTCTCCCGGAGCAGCCAATCATCTGCGAGTGTGACGTGTCCCAGAGCTGTGTCCTCCAATGGACGAAGGTATTTTCAATTAGGGCGGGACATGTATACACGTCAATCATTCTCAGGGGGCGGGGAAAGGATCACAGAAAGAGCTAGGCTAGAGGAGCTACTCAACAAGGCAAACAGCAGCTCTCTGCGAAAACCACTTTTACCAATCCGCATCCAACATTAACCAGGGGCCAACGGACGACGTTAAATCGACCATCTTCCTCACATAAATGTTCCTATGGATTACTGATACACTTTCGTCGAAGAAAAGTGTTCCTCAACTTGACAGCATAGGTAAGTGTGCTTTTGTTCGGTAAAGCAATCACTATTTTGAACCTTTTTACTCGCATGCTTCCCTGCTGCTACTAAGCGAACCGTGACGTTAGCTAACTTGTTAACTACTGATCTGTTGTGTTAGAGGGCTTTAAAGGAATGAATGAATCAAGTGACCAGATGACAAAACACCCAACGTCTGAAAATACATTAAAACTTGATGACAAAGTTCTGCTTTAGCCAGCCAAATTAAGCTGATGAGCGCAGCGAAAGGTTATGCTCCTCCGAGGTTGAATAGTTTCGAGTGTGCTGGACAGGCACCGGATTGTTGTGTTGTTGAGCGGAGGAATCCTCGGGGAGGTTGTCGTCGAGCAGTGCTTGTCATGGTTCCCTATCGGACGTGAAAAGTGAGATTACTCGAAAACAGTTGCGATTTCGTCAACAACGGAACAATCGGTGTAGTTTAACAGGTAAATTGCATTGTCAGACATTTCTTTTGTGCCGTCAGTATCGTTAGCTTCTCACGATCGACTTATCCAGCGCAGGATGGACCAGATGGGCTACCTTGCTTTCAGGAACTCATTCCATTGATAAGTGGTTGTTATAAAACCAGATCCGATGTGGACTATTTCCTATCTGCTAGTGAGAACTCGTGTTATTTTTAAATGCTGCGTGTGCGTGACCAGTATTTTTCACATTTCTGTTATTGTCAACATCGTTGCTTGCAAAATGACCGGACATGAATCGTTCAGTAAAGAGGTTTAAATGGACTCGACGCGGTGGTTAGACGCCGTAGAGGATTTCAGGACATGGGGGGAGAGACGATCGAGTCTCGGACTGCTTTAGTGCATATTGTTGGTGGTCAGTCACTCTCACACACCGCGGCTGGTCTCGCAAATGGTCTCGGGCGGATGACATTGTATCCTACGCGATCACTCAACTGGACCGAGTGCCACAAAAGCGGGCTGCGACCTTGGTTTTTCCCCCAACAATAAAATGTAGGAACCAGCGCTGTGTTGCAGCTTGCCAGTCTTCCTCGAGCTTGACCTTGTTGCGAACCGCTCCGTCGACTTGTTTCTTTGTCAGAAGCGAGCTCACTCATCGTTACTCAGCGAGTCAGCGAAATGTCACAGCACTCGATAAAACAACATTTTCCCAGCGAAGGAAAGTGACTTTTTTAGCAGACACCCCCGAGTCCGTCTTTGTTCAACTCAAAGTTGTTATTGCGACACGGGTTTTATTTGACATGTGTATTTTGTGGCTGTGTTGTCTGCCCATAAGCAGAGTTACTGTCGCTCTATTTTTTGCTGTCGGAGCGGACTCTGCAGAGAGCAGCGCCACCGAGACAAGAGAGGGAAAACGAAAATTAACTGTGTAGGCAGTCGTCCTATTAAAAAAAAACACAAGATATCCGTCTTGGAGAGAGAAATGGCTCTGACATGGGCAGGTGAATTGCGTCTACCATCCCCGCATTTTCCCGTGTTGCGCTGGTGTTCTCCTTTCTAGCCTGTAGACTGTCATCTACAGAAATGGCGTCATCCTCTGCTGTACTGTTGGTATAGTCAGTGCATTGCAGACGGCAGGCACACCACGCTACCGAGCACCGATGCAGTTTTCTTCTTCTTTTTGTCTTTATTTTACACACAGCCCCTCACCTCATCTTACATTACATCCGCGTATTTGTGCAGACGAACAGAGAAAGCCGCCTCTTTCGTGTAACGGGGACTAGTTACTTTGTGTTCCTCGCCCTCTTTAGCAGCGAGCCAAGTCTGACTGGTGACTGACTGGCAGCAGCGCACCAGGCATTACATAAACGGCTTTAAAATGAAGAAAAAAAAACGTGGGTGGGGGGGACTCTGCAAATGAGTGATCAGCCTGCCACGGTTTACTTTGCAACATAAGTGAATGTGACTTGTAAGCTCATGCACGCACGCCCTTCTCTGCCTCTCTTCACCCATCTCGAACAAACGAACAAATCGGTTCCAGTCATAATTTAAGGATGTAAAAACACGGCAGAGGGATGTTTTCATGTGCAGACGCCCCCCCACCCCCTTTTTTTTAAAGTGTGAGTCTACCGCCCAGTTTCTCCACGGCATCCACCAACATAGCACAAGAAGTGATGTCATCATAACATAATCGTGTCTTGTTGTGGTACACCGAAGTTGGCAGCCTCTGTGATACAAAGCAACTTCTCCCTCTTCTGTTTTCAGTGTGGGATTCGTTACACTGGTCACCTAGAGGACTCATAGAGAGATGAAGGTATGTTCATTCATTTTTCTTTTTTCTGCATGTGTGTAGTGCCACGAGAAACTCTTGGCTGACTACTACTTGTGCTGCTAGATTTCATTCAGCTGGTCTGGAAACGCACCTTCATCTTCAGCAGAGCAGATTAAACATCAGATGGGTTATGCATGCATGGCGTCGTCTTTTCTTCTCCTGTTTTCATTAAAAGGGTAATTTTTCTCTTGTTCAAACACAGCCAGGCAAGTGTCCTGGACATACGCCAAAGAAATACATTTGTTTGATATGCATGCTATTAAGTTCAGAATGGCTTCAGCTGTATGCAGACTCAGAGTAGGATTTGTAATTTTTATGTAGTGCTTTGTTGGGCTGTGTTATTGAAATGTATGCTGACACTGACCCTGTGATGTAAAAAGTGCTGTGCATGTGTTCATATGTGAGTAACAAAGTAAATGAGCTGTGGTTAAAAAAAACAAAACAAGTGTAATATTGACATTGTTTCCCCAACCTACTCAGTGTGTAGAGAAAGAGTTACAGCTGTCATTGTTTTGGGAAATATTCAGCAAAATCTTTTCTCATATTTTCAGTGGTGTTGTGCCTTCAGGCTTTTTTTTGTCTTTATTTGTCATTTGTTAGCATGTGAATCCCAACCCGCACAGTTGTGTCACTGCAGCAGACAGGAGTCTTGACAACTGTCAGTATTTTTAGATGCATGTTTATTAAGCACACATAATACATAGCATTAGATCACAAATGGGGAGAAATCTATCAAGCAGACAATGCGTGCATGAGAGTTAGTGTTGCAAACAATGAAAGCTACTGTGATAATGATTTGTAGCCTGTCACTTTGCTCCTAATGGTGCTCTGGTTATTGTGGTTGAGGAAGCTACCGCCACCTACCAATAGGCATGTCAGCAGCCTGCTAGAGTATTCCTTTCCTTTCTAGGTGAGATGAGGAAGTCAGTTTTAGTTGAAACAAAACTACTATTCATTTGTTTTCCAAACCCCCTCTGCTGATCTGTACTAAACTAGCAGTGCTGACTTGACCACAGGATGGTCTCAGTTATATGAGGAAGGGTTTGTGGCCTTTGGAAAGTACTGGAAATCATATAGCTGTCACCAGAAATCAAGCATGATACGCTTGAACCAAGGCGACACAGATCATGCACAGTTTATTCACACTAACTTCCTTGCTTAATTTTCTAATTATCTCGTTAAACACAGCTCTCGCACATTCGGCACATCTCCCCCACAGATGGATTGCAGAGATCTATACTACATTATTATTTTGCTTAGGCCTGCTTATCCACATGACTGCTGAAAGGAGCTATGTTTCCTCTTTGTCGGTTTAGTTTCACGTTTCCATTCTCCTCTGAGCTGTCTATCGGTGCCGGAGGAGGACACGCTTATTTTACCTCTCTGTGTGGGAGCATCTGCTCCATGGCTGAACTGTAGGATAACTTTTCATTATGTTCATTTAGCACTCCTCGTCACTTAGCACTATGGCCCCTCAGCCTCTTTTTAATCATCTGCTGACACCACTTTAACACTGTGCTGGATTATCATTGGATCATCTTCAAGAAGGCATGTGAATTGGATATTTCTTCTAAATCTTCAGGACGAGTCCATCTAATGAATTTTCTTGCAAAGTAAATGCCTGCTTAATCTGGAATAAGGAAAATTCTGTATTCTTGCAGGAGTAATCCGGTAAAGCTGAAGATATGCAAGAAAAAGCTGAGTTTGTACACTTGAAGTGTGAGGTTTGCAATCAAGTGGCAGGGCGGGTCTAATGAAGGATGTTTTTATCATGCTGTTTTCAGTTTTTGATCAGTTGTAAATGCTTAACCTGCAAAGGAGTTGTTCATTTTTATTCCGATAGTCTGCTTTTGATCAATGCAGTTTCATAGAAATATTGAAACGAAACCATTTCAGTGAAGTAATTTTTGCATTCAGAGGAGCATCAGCTACTGTTGTGACAGTCAACATGTGGTGATGTGGAAATATGCTACATATTAATGCCGTTGGGAAGAGGCCCCTGAGCAGGTGAGGCACATTAGTCTCCCTAATGTGTTCCTGCTTGGTAACAAAGCACTTAGTCAAAATGGATGTTTCAAAGTGAAAAGGAATCTATTAGCATGTAAAAGTATATGTTTCAGTGCAGAGAGTGACTTGAAACTGCAAAGTCCATAGGGAGGTGAGTTATAATCTTTTTTAAGATGAAACTGAACAGAGGTTGATCCTGTAGGATTTTATTTATTGATTTCCCTAAATCTGAATCTTTAAGCAATAAGGGCGTTTAAGTTGTTGTTCCTTTTTTACGTTTTAGTTTAAAGCTGCCATGGCATTGCCAAGGCAACTCTTACCAAAGCGCCAGTCAGTGGAATTGTGGCCACTCTGGTTTGGACAAAGAGGTGATTCACAGCAGGATTATTGTATGTGTGAGTCGGGCTGGGAGGGAGCTTAATTCTTTCCTGCGTGCCTCTTACATGTTCCTTTGTTCGCCCTTCGAGCCTGTTCACTGTAGAACAATATAACCAGTCAAAAAGTATTGTTTATATTTTAGAAATGCATAATTCCTCAATCAAAAGTTCAAAAGGTTTACTTATGCAGCTTAATGCAACATCAACAAGAAAATATGTGATTTCTTGTATAATAATCTTGGTTTGGCCCACACTACTAAACGTCATGTTTCAAATAAACCGTGAGATTTGGATGCACTGCTTCTGTAAAGAAAACAAACAAAAAAAAACACCGACAGAGACTCGGATCTGAACAATAATGCAGTTTTATTATTTAATTTATTGATATTATGTGCTTTTATATAAACTTTTCATTCTCTCCATGTCATCTGCTGAATAATAGATATTGTTATTTGTATATCATGGTAATGAAAAGCAACACTAAAAGCGCGTTATTAGAAAAACTGACATCTGTGTTATAAGTGTGTCTTCTAGTCCATATTTCTGCACAGTTGTCTGCAGAAGGCTGCACAAGCTGCTTTAAATAATGGACAGTTCTCTACATCAACACGACACAGTGAGGAAACAGAGTGGTCTGTGAGAGGTTTCTTCAAGTTGACTGCAAAACCAAGAATAGTGCAGACAGTGCCAGCAAACGTCAATTAGTTCCTTTATAAAAAGTACAACATTGCAATTTATCATTAGGATTTTTCATTTCATATTTCACTCTCTGCAGTGTATTCTGCATGATATGAGAAGATCCCAGAACAGGAGAGAGTTTGTAGAAAAGATTTCAGCGTTTGTCTGTCTTTGTTCTACTAGTTTGTTTGTTCTGTTGTTTACTTGATCTGTTCTACAGTAGTGTGAAGAGAAGGACACATAAATGAGTTCAC
>JBBDHI010000017.1:7839159-7855924 GCA_037177115.1 Craterocephalus stercusmuscarum
CTGAAAAATATGACCCAAAAAGAATAATAAGATTTATACGCAGCACCAGAAGTGAATAAATTACATTTTTCTGCACTCCTGAACGCTCGAAAAAGACAAAAACATGTATTTAAGGGATTAAAAAAGTGGATTTGCATATGTCCCCTTTAAACACTGCAAAAAACCCTAATACCGATAAAATGTGTACCAAACACAAATGGTGCATACAAGACTCAATCTGTGCTTAATTTTTTAGAGTTCACAGGATCTGAACCAGTGATTTGCCAACATGCAGATTTACTGCTTTAAAATGTCCTGAGTGTGTCGAGTTTCTCTCTCGTGATAGCGAGACAGAACAGCTGTCTGAGGGAATCAGAAACACTATCAACCAGAACTACTCTACAGGCTGTATACGACAATTGCCAAAGACCTTCAGATCTCACTTTCAACAGCATGCAATGAATTGTTAACAAGACATTTCACACTCATAAAACAGTTAAGATGCTTCCAGGATGTTGGAGAAAAGAAAGACACACAGATGTTAGAAAAAACCCTCTTAAAACCACCTGACTGACTTTGAGTGGTATGGAGTGGTAGTTTCAGCCTGTATTATACACTTTTAGTCAAAAAAAGTCGAGGAGTAAGGACCAGGAAGAAAGAAAGGCACAAAATTCAAGAATTCTCTACATTTCATCAGTTTGTCTACTGATGGCAAAATAAAGTTAAAGCCACCCTCATGACAGTGCAGAGAAATCAACTTATTGTCATGCAATGTTGCAAGCCAGGAAACAAGAATTATCTTGTCATTTATTTAAGACCATTGTTGCCAGGTTAGATTTAATGTGTTTGGCTTAAAAAAGTAAAGAATGAGGGTACAACTGAAACTCACCAAAAACAACCTTTTAGTTTAGAAGACTAAAAATGAGCTGAAATATAATTTTAGGGAATGATACAAAATTTAAAGTGAAGAAATGTTACTTTGAGGTTAGAATTTAGGGTAATGAAAATATTCTGATGATGAAAAATTAACAGTCTTCTTTACATAAAGCCTTTCGTAAATTATGGTTTTACCAAAAATTTTGACCAATTTAATTTTATATGGAGGGAGAGATTTTCCTCTTGAGTCAGATGACAAATCTCACAACTGGCATTTCTCTCCTTATAACGCTGATTATATCATGCATTAACATTGGTTCAGTTCTGGAGATCTGAATCGCATGACTGTGTGTAGACAAAGAGGCAAATCAGACTGCTTTGTTATTTTTGCCCCTCATGTGATCAGCACTCAACACCAAAGGTCCGCTGACAGCCTCCTCCTCCCCCTCTGCAGACCGACAGAGAGAGTCTGTTACCAGCGGAACAAAGGTCAGTGTACTGTGTCGTCACATTTTCAACTCCCAGGGCGAATCTTAAAAGAGAAAAAAGGGGCAAAAAACAAGCATTCTTTGTGTTTGCCGTAACAATCCTGCGTTTGTTCTTGCGCTCCGGGCTGTGATGTCATCTCCATGTTTCATCCTCTCCCTGACCTCTGGGGGAAATGCTTTTCAAACAGGTTCAGCAGGAGGTGCGCACAAATTGAAGACCTGATTCTGTTTCGGCGCCACACCCACGTGCTTGCAGCTCTCGCAAACACAAACATACGTGTTTGCATCTAACAACACAAAAATAGAGCACGGTGAGTTCAGTTCTCTGAACCCGTTTTTTTTTTTTTCCCAGAGGGTAGTTGTGCCGCACAAACGAGCTGGAGCTCCAATGATTATGTGCTGTGTGATCAGAGTTTCATTATTTTCATTGGCAGAAGAAAAGTTCAGAGACACACAAATGATTATAGCTACTGTGAGAAAGCACAAAGGTGTTTTACTGTCAAATTTTAAAATTACTGCAGGTGTGACAGCTGCAATGACTCCTAAAGAAACCTGTGAACACCTAATGGACCCAACCTTTGGTGGTTTAAGTGAAGTAATGCTCATGATAGATGCGTCAGGCTTTGGCTTTTGGCTGCTCTGAATGTTCTGCTCCCTGAAGGCGCAGCAGGTTAAACGGACTAAAGCAACCCCCATCAATACATGACGAAGCAAAGCTCCAGATCACCTCCACCACTGCAATTAATCTTAGCCTCATAACCCGCTGACAGCCCTTCATCCAAACAGCAAACAAAAACTGCCGCTTTGCTGCTGATGACAATGGCGGGGGCCAGATGTTAATTTGGCTCTAGCTTTACTGTTATCACCCTAATAAGCAGAGCTGCACACCATCTTTACCTGAGATTAAAAATTCAAATACAGCGTGATGAAAATGGGATTAGCGTGCTAAGCTTGTTGCAACAAAAAGAAGAGGCGGAAGACAGAATGAAAAAATGATCCATCTCCCTCCATTCTGCAGCGCCTGCTAATGGGATTTAAACAGGAAAACGTGTTTTAATTTATTTATTTATTTTTAGTTTTTTCAGTTGACCTTATTGCCATGCTAGTCACTTTTAATTTACATCAAGCTGGTGGTGAAAGCTTCTGAAAGATGGTTGTAGCATCACATTTGCAGCATGAAACTGAAATGTTTTTCTTTGAAGGATTAGTTAGATATTTTTGGAAACGTGATTTGCTTTAGATGGGAAGATTGAGATGCCCTCACGTGGTTGCCAAGTTAAAGCTACAATCAGGATTAGGGTCCATCATCTCATGAATTGTTCTTGCTTAGGTAGCAGTCTTGTGCCTACTGACAGGGCTCTAAATGTCCTTTTTTGATCATGTGCCAGTGTAGCTGTAGTAGCATTTAATCGCGCATGTGTCAAAATCTTCATTGGTGTTTTTTCATGGAAATGCTGAACAACAATAACAAAGTTCTGTTCCAAAGAAGCCGGTTCCGAACCAGCCTAATTATTGCCCCATCCACCCACCTCCACATTTTGTTTTTCCTGCAACACATCCCTTCATTTCAATTAATCTCCTTATTTAGCTGCACTTTGTTTAGGCCGAAGCTGATAAAAAGCATTACACAGCCAATGGATGGGTGAATCATAATGTAAGAGTATTCATGGAAAATGTGGGGATTTTATTTACCTTCAGAAGCAGGTAAGCCTGGCCCTATGGAGCCTCAGCATTGCAAGCACACAGCTGATTCAAATGAATGAGTCACTGAGCAGAACTTGACGAGCTGGATCCATGTCATTTGAATCAGATGTGTCGGAGCAGGCAAACATCTGAAACCTGCTGGACAACTGTCTTCAGAGCTCTTCCGTCCTTATTTTACGTAATGGTAAGATCTTAGTCTATGATTAGCTGCATGGTGTGAAATCAACCTAAAGCCCCACCCCTGCCTGAAAATCTTTCTTGTAAAAGATGCATCATCAGTTCATCACCTTTCTAAGTGCCAAAGTGAATTTTAACCCATATTTTGCATGTGTGAGCCCTGCTGAAGCATCGACTTTGATGAAATTTGATAAGAGTCTGCTATGTTGAGCGGTTGAAATATCTCACTGGGCGGTATCTTTGCATAACTATAACAAGCTATAACTTCACTGAGTGACATCATTTCAGTTTACTCGCTAGCTAGCAGCTTAAGTCTAGATTTCCATTCCTTTTTTGGGTTTTCTCCACTTGTATTGTAGGTTTGGAAACTTCTATAGAGGTGTGCACTGAATATTTTGCACTTTGGTGTCCCCAAACACAGGGCATCCATCGTGCATTCTGTCTCCTTTCTTAGCTCTGTCCATTGAATAAAGGCCAGATTCTTGTCTTATCTCCAGCTTTGCCACTGTCTGTCTTTTCTGTGCTTCCTCCAACAATGTCTTGCTGAATCAACCAGTGTGTGTCATACACAAAATGACCAGTGTACGAATATCCAGCTGCTGGCATGTGACGTAAAGCAAAATACAGCTGTCATGTGACGCTCCGGGCTGGGAAAAAAAATATCTCGGCCTCAGGATGGTGCAGGGCAATCATGACCCCATGCAATTACACAATGACTGTTAGAGCAACATCAAAAGTGAGTCAGAAGCACATAGTTTTAAAGTTGAATGATAATGTAGGATAACCGCAGATGCTTGGAAAAAATGACCCTCCAGCATTCACTGAATTTTGGGAGTATTACTATTATTAGTGGATGCTTACCCGATTATTACTACTCACATCATGTGACCATCACAATGAACAACCTGCATCCTTTAAACACACGACCGCTGTATTTGGATCATCGCCTTTTTCAAACCCATTTATATACTTTGCATCTGAAAAAGCACCAAAATATTGGATAAATATAGATGCAGTGATAAGGTACTTTCAAATGAGGACAATATTGGGTCAATATTGTTTCAGACTTTACCTAAAGTTTGAGAATAGTAAATTAGAAGACACTGCATTGGAGTATTGAAGGTGTTTTACCTGATGAGGTCATGTGCTGAATGAGTCTACTCCTGTGAGTAAGTCTTGCTAATTCAGCCAGGAGGACTACATGACTTTTGAAAGTCACAGACTAAATAAAGGCTGTGTCATTTTAAGTAACTCTTACAGTTTTATGTAAATCAGATTTTTAAATTAGCTCTCACAATGAGCTGCCGTCTGACTGGAAAACCATCCGTTGCCTGCTTTGAATAACGCACATGGCGCAGTGCAGGGGAGGTTAACAATGACATAAATGAGCAAGGTTTCCTAATGTGTGATTCAGTGTAATTTGAATCAATTTTTAAAAATCTTTAATGAATAGTCAACAAAGAGCATGATTGCATAACCTGTAAATTTAATGACGATTTTTAGGTGTTACCTCATTTTTGTGTTTGTTTATATAAGAATGGTGCAAGGAATGCAGCTGAGTGAGGACAGAGGAAAGGAGTGGAGGTCAGTATGAGACAGATGCTGGTTAGATTGGTGACAGACAGTTAACTTTTGCCCAGTATGTTCATTTAAATTCCTTAATTCATCAATTTTTATTGTGACTCAAACTTTTAATGGACTCTAACTTCTAGTAGTGTTAAAATGGTGTAACACAGTGGCTATATTTGAAATGTCTGCTGTTGATTAATTATAATCAACCAAGAAATAATAGCTTCTATAAAAATAGTCACTGAGGGACCCTGGTGCTAACCTCATCAGCTATTTGATTACTTATATAGAGCAGCTATAAATAGATGTGTCCCTTATAATACTGGTAAACTTCAAACTATGCTCAGTGATTTGATTTGGGTTGAATGAAGCAAATAAAAGTAGGAAAAAAAAAAACGCCTGTGAAGGTGTGAGTGATGTTTGATGCTGAATTAAGAGTCGTAAAATTAATATTTTCAGAGTTTAGATTAAAACCTGTGTGAGTGAATTACTGGTCTAAAGTACATCAACATAAACACAGTTCATTTCCTCTTTTCCTTCTGCCATTACTGTGATGATTTTCATTTGGAAAATGCAAAACAGTAAAACAGGTCATTTAATTGTCACAGACAGACGGCCAGAGCTACATCAGTGACAAGAAAGCTTTGTGTCAGCTCCCCGAACACAATGAAATACTGTTATGTCAGCGCGCAGAAAAATAGAGGTAAATTCAGAAGCAGAGACCTACAGTACAAAGAGGTGTGGAGGGAACCGCTGAAAGATGTGATGAGAAGAGGGAGAATCTTAGATTCAGGCTGTACCTGAGGTGTGGAGGGGCACATCATTATTCAGAGCGGCACTTTGATGTGGAGCCTGGGTAGATCTCAGGAAAGCAGGCAAAAAGCCGCTCTAATTAAAACAGTAACAATGCAGCCACAGTTGCCCTGCAGAAACTGGGTTGTAAAGAGTAACTGAATGCCCCATTTTAAGCCGACTGTCCATAGATAACAGCAGATATTATGCTGATGGACTATAAGACCTCTGCTGCAAATTGTGCATTTTTTGCCTCGCCATACACAGTTTTTCTCTCTTTATGTGTGTATGTGTGTACCATGAGTTCTCAGTGTCCTACTTTCTGGGCTCTTTGGTGACGTTGGGGGCTGGACAGGAGTGACAGATTGAGATGTGCTGTGGGTATTCAGAGGCCAGGCAAAGACAGGAAAGCCTGGGGGATCTTATGACAGGTAGACAGAGGAGAGACAGTACTTCATTATAGCTGCTGCAGAAAAGTGCTCTAATTCTAAAACTAGCAGCCCAAAGCAACACCAGAAACATATTCATTGCTTTCAAATGTTTATTCTCATACATTTTTGTCAGCGCTGACCTCCAGTTTCTGACAAAACAAAGTACAGTATAAAGTCAAATTTCTGTTATTACATTGATGCCGGTTTTTACGTGGCGCAGATTTTTGCCTTGTTCACCGAGCATGTTTATGTCTCCTCATATCTACTGAGGCACAACCTACTAAAAGACACAAGTGGGCTGCAGAGAGAGCTGAGTGATGCTCTGAGACAGTAGCAGTTCAAAGAGAGACTGTCTGCATAGAAAGAAAGGTCTAATTTTAACTTGGAGACGGAGGCTCATGAAACAGCGCTCTGCCCGACTTTAGCTCAATTATTCATCAACACAAGAAGTCTCTCAGCTAAAAAGCCTGACATGTTTTTCATCCCCCTCCCCTCCGCTCCTCTTCCCACTTACTGTTTCATTCAGACACAAAGCCAGTCACCTTCACATAAACTACTCATGCTACCCTCATGTTGAACCAAACTGCACCTTCCAGAAATGAGAGAAAACACATTCTGAGATGCATGCAGGACTGGAGATATTTTGTTTTTCAATATGCAAAAGCAGTGGTTCATATAAATTTTATGCAGAAAATTGCATTGGGAGGCTGCTAATATATATTTGCATGTAAAAATTGTGTTATAGTCCTTAACATGAACAAATTTCAAGAGTGAAAACGCATTAATATTGTTGTTTTGTCTTTCCCACCATTACTCATCCTTCCAAAATCAGTAACCGTAAACCGTTTTTTCTTAAAAGTTTTTTCTCCAGTCAAATCAGGATACAAAGTAAAATTCTGTTTTTTTGGATTCGGATGCTCAGCCTGATGACTCAAGCTCTGTTTTGAACAAGCTGTGGCAGCCGTCATCGCAAACAGACGACCAGTCATCATGTGACTCCGAGCTGACTCCAACATAGCTGGCCATGCAACTGTAGGAATGACCCAATTAAGTACAGGTTGTGTACTTTCCATTCACTCTTCCCAGATTCCTTGACTTGAGAGATCATTGCACCCCGCTTGCAGAGTAATGGCAGTCATGAGGAAATACTTTTACTTTTACTCAGTGTCTGAAAGTCAAGATAAAAAACAGATTTATCATCATTTCCCAGTGTAAAGTTGGCAGCCTTCCAACCTGTTTTCCTCTCTGGAAACTAAAAAGCTAATTCTCATAATCAAACGTGGGCAAAATGCATTTACAGACCCGAGTCCAGTACTCTTCATTTATAAAACACACTTTAAATGCTGCACATCACAACCAGTAATATCAATAAAAGATTCACACATAAATAAAATAAAATAAATATGTGACTGATTCAGAAGCAAGTCATTGACCTTCACACAAACAACTACAAATTCCTGGTCAGCACAAGAGCCAGCTCGTCCTTAAGCCCTCAGACACATGCAGCAGCCTGAACCTGTTGAATTTTTGTAATAAGTTGATGGCTTTAAAAGTTGCTGGGATGGCCTTAGGTAAGCAGTACAACCTCAGGCAATCTGAGAGAGGATTTGTGCCTGCTGTGATAATGACATCACTTTAAGACCCACCCAGACGAGCTGACAAATTGATGCTGAGGTGGTGTTTTTATGTTGCCTCACGCCGGTATGGCGAGCGCAGATAAACACTTGGATCTGGCTGCCTGATGGACAGTAGTTCTGCAGTGATGTGTGTGAATTTACAGTATGTTTCAAGCACACGGAGAGCTAAAGAGGCTTCCTCTTTTTTCACTTTGACTGGCACATTTTCTTTGTTTTAGCTACAGACAACAAATCCAACAGTGGGCGCATAAATCTGCAGGATCAATAGAGAAAATACAGTAATGCATCCTCAGTATTATTGCTGTGCATTAAGTATTCCCTTGAACATTTTTCATCATAGGAACGAAGATTTATTATCGATTTCCCTGCCACGACATATAATGCTGCTGAACTTGGTGGTGTGTTTGCTTTAATGTGGACATCTTGGCTGGATTTAGCTCGGGCTCAGGGTATCTGTGACAAGCAGCAGGAGCTGTATATCATGTAGAAAGGGAGATAGTGCTAACTAAAGACAGTCAGGTGTGGTGCTGTTTGTAGATAAGGCTATAGAGGCTAACTATAGCATCTGTCTCGAGAAAAGAAAATAAGTGGTGTGGCCTCTGGACATTGGCTGTAGAGATGGAAAGTGACTTGTAAAACCAACCTTTTCTGGCTCTATGTCAGCTTTAGACTTCAAATAAAAAGCTGGAATGTGCATTTATTTGTCTATTTTCTGAAATTCTCATCCAAACAGCGAAAATTGCAGCTTATTGTAGTTTAACAACAAAGCGCAGCATGCCTGTCAAACTTTAGATTTCCTGACATGTTAAGAAGTGGTGGGCATGGTGCTGTTCTGATTGGAAGCTTGTGCCTGTTCAGAAGCAAAATCACAACATCAAATGTTTAAGAAGCTGATTAAACAGTATATGTGTGTACTCTGTCATCGGTGATGAGATGATATAACAGATTCCTAAATGTTAAAGAAATCTCAGAGCTTATGCCTTTTAGGAGGCATTTCTTGCAGACATTTGTAATGGGGCACAATTCATTCAAAGTGAATTTCATGGCGATGGCTGTAAATTTGACATATTTCATGGTAGTTACAGGGACAGCAACAGCATCCTCTAATGACTGTGGAATGCAAAAAAGTTGCTGTCAAGTCTCATCTCACTTTTGTTAAAAGATAGATTGATTCTTTCATATTACTGTATAAGTAGTTATAGAAACTTGGCACAAAAAGAATGGGAATTCGTGTCTGGTTGATTATTTCTCTCCTTTAATACATAATGCCTGGAGGTGTGTGTTAACACATCGATGGACAGCCTGAAAACTCGCCTTTACAATGAGGTGTTACTTGTAAGGGTTGTGTTTCTTTGGAATGAGCAACACAGTGAAATATATCGACAGTGGCCCCAAAACACTCACTGATTCACGGCAGGTAATTTCCACCCACTCCACTCCCAAATTCTGGAGGTGTCCTGTTATGCACCTGACTCTGTGGTGAAGGGCATTTATTCTAGAAAATGGAACTTTATACCAGATTTTGGATATATGGGATCGCCACTGATTCTCATCCCTTTATGTCTTCCTATTAATCAGGTGCCAGTCATTCACACCTGGAAGCACTTGAACCTAAAAAAACATGACTGAATAGGAGAATAATAAGGCAGATTCTGGCCCTTCTTTGGGATGCTGCCCATCTGTTCAGCTATGTTACGCATTTTTACAAATACATGATCCTTACAAGTTCTGCTATTATAACACAATGTTATTTCCACTCTTGTATATCCCCTGGTATGGATGTGGGTTAGCTGAAGTGCGTGTATCATTAGCCTCAGGCAACAACACATGTATAACAAAAAACTATGCAAAGTAGCATCAAGCACAGTTTTAAATATTACTTTCAAGCTGCAAAGATTTAAAGGGTTGCAAGGGACCCATTTAACTGATACTTTAAGCCAAATTTACCTGAGGACCCAGTGTTATTAATATTTATTTGGTATTTTAGCCTCTATGAGTTTCTACAAATGCAAAATAAATCTACAACCAGCTTGCTTTATAATATTTTAATAGACAATTAAACATTGATAAAGTGAAGAACTTAAATTCACCAACACCTCAGGACACAAACAATGAGCTGTTCTCTGAATGCTGGACAGATGTTACAAACATCGGCACAAACAGAACAATGACAATACACATAATGAGGGTTACATAGAGGTTAGTAGGAAAAACTGTTATTCACTTGAACTGCTTATTTTTGGACTTTGGGAGAAAAGTGGAAAGAGAACCCTGCAAGGGAGAACATGCAAACTCAGAAGATATGTACCAGCTTTTACCATCATTGGGAACTAGGGAGCATGCAATATGCACAGGTGTTATTCTGCTTCTAACCTCACTCCTTAAAGTATTTATAAAAGTCAGGCTAAGGTTTTTATTACATAATGTGAACAGTGAGCATATTAAAATCCAGTAACTACAGCTGAGAAGCTAGCGCACTCAATCATTTTCACATGTGGCCTTTTTGAAAACAAGTTAAGTCATCATTAGCAGCACTTAAGATCTTAATTTCTATTGTCCAAATAGGGTTGCACAGCTGGTTCTAAATGAGTTCAGCTGTGCTGAAAGATTATTAACAAATTGAATAGGACACATCCCAGACTGTTTAACCCTAACGTAGGCCAGAGCTGAGGAGTTGCATCAGCTATTCTGCTATCAACTGCATCAACAATCGTCAACTAAGCTGCTCTCTCTTGTAAATGAGACTGCATGTCTCCATGGGAATGCTTGTTTAAATGAAGGTTAATATATAAAACTTTTGTATACTGAAAATCATCTTGCATATTTGCAACCCCAATAATCAAAGGAACGTTACAATATAGAAAGTAAAACAGTAGAAACTATGAAGGATAACGCAGTGAACAAATAGTCAGCTGTAACACTTTCATCATCAGGATGTGGTCATGGGTAATGTCCTGTCTTATCCCGCTGCAGTGAGATGGCGTAGGTGAGTAAAGCTTTTCTGCACAGTGGGAGGGGACAGACTGCAGGACACTCCAAAGTCCCAGACTGCATGGAAACAAACGGGGCACCCCCGCTTTTCTCGGCTCTGAGCTACGATCTGTGGTCTGTCTGTCTGACGCTCTAGATAGAAGCGTTTTAATACATGGGATTCTGCCAGTAACCTTTGGCCTTACAGCCACCTCCAGCTACTAAACTAAGTTCTCCTCACAAGATGAGTTTTTTCACAGGCTACTGACATCATTCAGCCTCTCAGATATTGGTGTCTACATGTTTGCTTTGATGTCTGTCTCCCCGTTTTCAGTGCTCATTTGGAGTTTTTAATCCAGCGCAGTTTGTTTTTTCTGTGTCGAATCGTCTGGGCAAGAAAAACCTCTCAGAGCACTGCATCATCCCTTCAGAGAAGGAGCGCAGCGCCTGGCAAACCGAATGTTTGGCTGCAGGCGATGAAGGCAAGAAACTTCTTTTTTGCGTAGTGAAATAAGCAAACCCCAAAGACACAGCATTAATTATTCACCCTCTCTGCACCAATCTGACATTCTGATTATGACTGGAGGTGGTTACAGGGTGTTAGTAAGGTTGCAGAGTAGGCATGACAGGGGTTTTAAACTCTAATATGTTTGCTGCCAAGAAATATGGGTCCGTATGATGTGTAAGCCACCCGGAGGGCATCACAATGAATGGTAATAATTCGGAGAGAATGCGGCCCTTTTCTTGCACCACATCCCTGGATGGGAAGAGCAGGAAATTACTAGCTTCACTATTTTGTAGATGAAGTTTTTGCTTTCTGATTAAAAATAGGCAGTGCAAGGCTGATCATTAGCCAAAGCTGGAAATCACTTGTGTACCGGTAACCAAGAGACGGACCAAAACTGATACTCTGAAGTTTGAAAGAAAGGTGTTGGCTTTTTTTTTTTTTGATTACAGGTGAGAAGGTTGCCATTGTTCTTTAAAATGTGGCCTCTGTGCCAAAACAAGCAGCCTTGTACTCCATAGAGCTGGATTTGCACAGCTCAGTGACTGCATAGCAGGGCTAGTGGGGCGGATTTTTGGCCAACTTAAAACAGTGTTCTTTGTTTTGTTGGTGTGCAAACTAAAATGGCATGACCTGGATGTGCGCTGCTGCAATTCTCTGCAACACCAGAAAATGATCCAGCATAAGAGCAGCTCTTAGAGGGCAGAGTCGATTGAATAATGCAAGTTATTTACAGCCTTCAAGAAAATAACAGCCTTAAGCAACCAATGACTTTATAAAAGAATAACTTTTGTTTAAAACACAGGGCAAAACAGATCCACATCCTGATGTTGCTGCAGTCTTTCCTGTGGTGTGGAAGTTGTGCTGAGGAGTGGGTAGTTGTGGCAGGCCAGCAGAGAGAGAGGGGTGGGCTATGAAAACTGGCATGGAGATGCTTTCATGCCACTGTCACGCTGCTCACAAGGTGCCCTGGAGGAGTGTCACAACGCATTCTTCTCACTTAGTGGAGCATGTCCCTGTCACACTCCGGCTTGCCGTAGTCAGACGGCATTCCTCTCCCGCCATCTGTTGCTGTGATAGTTATTCAGATTCCAAGGTTCGAAGTTTTTTTCCGAGGTTTGTTTATAGGTTCTCTCGACTATACTGCTGCTACAAAAACAACAGTCATCTTCATTCCTGTATTTATATGTGTAATGTTATCTCTATTACAATACTGGTTGGTACTGATACCTGCCAAAGCAGAAGTCTCCAGCTGTGTCTGTCATTAGATTTCCGTTCTTCAGGAAGGTATATATGTACGTCCTGCTATCAACTTATAGATAACAGCCTTGCAAGGAGAGGAACTCCTGATATAGCAGATTATGTGTTAAACAACCCTACGCTGACTGAGTCTTCCCCTCGCTGGTGTGACAGTGTTATGAGTGCAACATTTGTCATGTTGCGGTTTCCTAACCCCCACCCTCCTGTCTCCCAACAGTTTCTGAAGCCATCAAGAGAGCACCACATGGTATGTTGCACACAGCACATGGTTTCAGTTACGGCGCCATACAGCGAACCAAAAGGTGCATGTCCTTCAAGCCCAAATCATCTGCAAGTACGAGCCTGAAAAGTATGAGAATCCTGCAGATTCTACACCCGGTTTGCACCCAGTCACGTGTATGTGCATATGCAGTGTTTTTGTTGTGTGTGTGCAACAAAAATCATGTGATCATGGCTGTGAGTCAGAGGAAGTGGGTAAAAGGTGAGATTTTGTGCAAAGAGTTTTAATTACCACACATTCATTACTTCCAGAGCAGAGTGTTTTCACAGTAAACGCTAACTGAAAATGAAACTAAATGTGTGCGTTCACTTCAAGCCGGCCAAGTTACCAGGAAAACTATATGGATGAATCTCCAACAAGCACTTTGACTGTTACTACATATGAGCTCATAAAAGAAAGGAGTGGGGGGGATTTTTAACTTTTTTTTTTCAAGCACATGTTGCAATCGCTTGCAGTTGGAAGAAACGACTTGTTTTCTGACCTGTGATCAGTGCTGCATCAGAACCCTGGCTAACAAGGGCAAGTAGGAGTTACACATATACACAGCTACTAATTGCAATCAGGACTTAAAAGACAGAATCTCGGAGGAGATGGTGGAATACGTGTATGAATCAAAGACAGGGATGCATTATGCATAGATCAAATAGGATGGACATCATTTGTCTGCTTCCATTAAGCTCCAGGCTCTGATGGCAATTTAACTGCAGTGTTTTTCTTCATTACGCATTGGCAGAACAATTCAAGGCCAATAAAACACACCAATGTCCTCCTTTACTTCCTATTTCCTGTGTGAGCACTTTCATGTCCTCCCTGTAAATTTCAGATCTTATTTCTTCTTTAAGGCTCCTGGTGGCCTTTAAAGCAAACATAAACTGCTTTTGGCTTCACGGAACGAATATTGAATCACAGAGGAAAAAAATAAAAACCATTTGATGTGTCACCTTGGAGATGGCAGCTGACAGCTGTTCTATGCACAAGCTGGGCTTAATTGGCGGGGAAATTAGCCTGACCTTGACTGGAGCGGCGCGGCCGATGAGCTGCCGCTCCCTGCCACTTGAAATGACATTGTTGTAATTTTTGACAGCAGCAAGCAAACACTCCGAGCATTAATTATATGCGGGAATGTGCCTTGGTGCAACAGACACACACGGTGAATACTTATGTAAGCTGTCGCTCCAGTCTCCATAGTAACCCGCAGCATTTTAACACATGCCTCCTCCGTTCTGCCTCCCCTGAAGTGGGCTGTTTCCATGGAGACCAGGCAGCTGCCTTTGATGATGGCTCTCATGAAATGACACCCGCTGATAGCGCCTGCTCCTCTGCCTCTGAGAGGGAGGATGCATGGATGGATGGATGGATGGGTGGGTGGGTGGTGGAGGAGTGGCAGGGAGAAAATAGGGAGAAAGAAAAAGCGAGACTAGATTTCTTTTTACTCCCAGAAACGGAGTCACGTAACCGCATGACTTCTTGCTTCTTTTCCCAGCTGCAGCGGTTTACCTGGCGCCGACGCGGGAACACTGTGAACCTGATGAGGCGTAGCAGACACAGCTCTCAGCCACGTCAGGGCTGGCATGATTCACACGCCTCATGTTGATTTGTGTGTCCTAAAAAAAAAAAGTGTCATCAAATGTTTGTGCTTTGACTTTGAGAGCAACAGAAATGTTGCTCATGCATCACCATCTGCTGCACTTTTAACATTTATTTCTTTTACTTCTTCAAAAAGTGTCAGAGTGCTAGAGTTCTTCGCGGTTCTCTTTTTTGCGTTCACGTCACTTAGCCCACAATCATTTGACAGTGCCAACAAAAGCCAAACATTTTATACCAAGCCTGTTGTCATTTTTCTGACTTTCGTTTCGTGTCAGAGCTCCCATCGTGTGTAAGATCCTGTTGCCCAAGGAGCAAACAGTTTGTGGTTAAAAATGACTGTTATTTATCAGTGTTGTGCAACATCCTCGAATAGCCTGATACCGTTGTTGGCAATCCCAACTGAAACTGGCTCAGACTCCACCTCCATTAGTCCTAAAGCGCGCTTTAGTGGTTTTTAGTTGCTGCAGTCTGGTTGTCGGTAGGCAACTCTAACCTGGATGTGTGTCTCCTCTCTGTGCGCTAGTGCAGCCTGCACACTGCATGCCGGATGGGGAAAATAGGTTTGGCACTGGCAAGCAGATCAAAGTGATCAGACAAGTAATCCCCCCATGAGTCAGAAGAGAACCAGCTGGGGGGGGAGGGGAGACGTGTGTGTCTGCGTGTGTGTGTGCGTGTGTGCGGGGAAAGCCAGAGCAGTTTAGTGCATTTTATTTCTTCACTCTCTCTTATTCACAGCCATGATGTGTGTGTGTTTGTCTATGAAAGTCATGTTCAGACAAGTCCTCCTCCAGTGTTTCAATTTGGTCTTCCTGTAAAGTAACTTTGAAGTTAAAGGGTATTTTCACTTTGACTGATTTATGAAACCACCCACTTAACAATGTAATTTCCCTTCTTGAGGAGAGCCAGCTGTAGCATATTTAGCAAATATGCATTTATTTCAGACACATCGGCCTATGGTACCTAATGACTGAATGGCCCTGTATTTCAGAGACTCCGATGCATTGCTGTCACAAATCAAATTATCTAATCGCAATGACAGAGACAGTCACTGGTGTGTCCTGAGAGAGAATAAGGAGTAAAATAACAGCATGAAACCCAATCAAAAAGTATTAAATGCACAACTCAGCATTTTAAACCCCTTTTAACTATTTGTTGAAGCAGTAGTGTTATTACCCTTTCAACTCACTGGAATTTCTCTGTGTAACTGTGACCTTAGGTCTCGGTATTTTAGAGGATGTGCTTCAGTGTTTCGCTATTACTCATGTTTCCCTTGATAAATACATTTAATACACACAGTGGGTGTACTTGCTTTCCCTCAGTAACTGCAAGTCAGACTCCGAGGGCGTTAAAAACACAGGTGCAAGTGAAAGTATTATCTAGGCAGAGGCACAACCAGTTAGGGTAGGATGACGTCTGCCGGGGCTTGGTGCCAAAGAGGAAGTTTTTCTGCTTGCAGAGCCATGGCTGTGAAAATACAGTACAGTTCCACAGATGGCTGCGATGAGTCACATCATAAGGCTTCCTCCTTTTTCTGCTGGATAATCCTCATCAATTAGCTCTATTGTCAGCTGGCTTTTTTCACACTGGTGAAACCGATGCCTGAAAGCTTGGCGGCAGAGAATCTGGGCCTCTTCTCTCGCTCTCTTTTTTTTTTTCTCTTTGAACGGTGACTCACCCGTCGGGAAAGAAAAATCCTTTTTGGTTTAGAGCTTTTCTTTTAAGTGACTTTAGATGATTTATTCACGAAGCTGGAGGCATTCAGAGTTAAAACCCTTCTACTATGTACTGTCATGAGGAGAGACGGAGTTGCATCATGGTGATTTTCGATAGTTAACACCAAAGGCACACCCAAAGGGATATAAAAACCGCGCTTGTGGGAAAGACAGCAAACAGGCTCTTACCTGTCCTTGTCCGCTTTTAGTTTTTGAATGAGGTTTTGTTATCTCTGCAATTGCTTTCATAGTATCAGTGACAGGAACTGGATACAGCCACATGAGATTTTCGGAGGCAGATGGGCTTCTGGAAACATGATGCCTTTCTCTAACAAATACTGACATACACACACAGTTAACACTGAAAAGAAATGTCAGAGCTCAATGAACAAAGCCTGGGCAGTGAGACAGTATATTACTTCCTGTGTTTAACTTGACCTTTGAACCTAATGTGTGCAAACTGATACTATTGGTGGGTAATGTATGTAATTGGCAGAATAAAGAATTACAGACCAATCCATTTTTCCCATATGGGTGTTTTTGACTAAAACTATTTTGGTTAGTGAAAAAGGTGTCAGGGATTTAACCCAAAAGTCAGGTGCAAATCTAGAAATCTATAATAACTTAAAAGTTATGCAAAATTTATAAAAGCAACAGAGGACGATTCTTTTTCATTAACAGTTGTTTACTTTGGGCAACCGCGCTTTGCATGGCTGCACAAACACGTGTTAGTTGTTGATTATGACGTCACATCTGGTGGGTTCATGACTTTTACTGTACATCTTCTTCTTCAGATGT